>PISX010032547.1:0-16077 GCA_004024625.1 Mellivora capensis
ACAAACCATAAGTGACTCTTAATTTCACAAAACAAACTGAGGGTTGCGGGGGGGAGAGGGTCGGGAAAGGGGGGTGGGGTAATGGACATTGGGTTGGGGAGGGTATGTGCTATGGTTAGTGCTGTGAAGTGTGTAAACCTGGCGATTCACAGACATGTACCCCTGGGGATAAAAATTTGTTTATAAAAAATAAAAAATTAAAAAAAAAAAAAAAAAAAAAAAAAAAAAAAAAAAAAAAAAAAAAAAAAAAAAAAAAAAAAAAAAAAAAAAAAATACATTCCCTTGTGGTAGAACAGAATTAATCTATAAAATTTCTCATAAAAACACAAATAAGAAATATATACATGGCGATAGTTGTCTTTTGCTCTCTTACAGCCCAGCCACAAATACAGGACTTCTGTATTTTAAAGAAATAATTTTTCAAAACTCCTTTTAAAAATCTAACAAATTGGGGTGCCTGGGTGGCTCAGTGGGTTAAAGCCTCTGCCTTCAGCTCGGGTCACGATCTAAGGGTCCTGGGATCAAGCCCCGCATCGGGCTCTCTGCTCAGTAGGGAGTCTGCTTCCTCCTCTCTCTCTGCCTGCCTCTCTGCCTACTTGTGATATCTGTCTGTCAAATAAATAAATAAAATCTTAAAAAAAAACTAACAAATTATTTAAAGATGACATTATGGTGGAATAGGAGATTTCAGCCATCATCACCAACAGAAACACAGATTTTGACAACCACACAAGAGTGATAGTATCTTTTTAAGAGGCCAGAGTCCAACAGAGAAGTCCGGATACCTTGTTGCAGTGAAAAATATCCGAGAATCAACACAGTGACAAGAGTAAGAACAGTTTCACTTTAGCGGTGTCACTCCTCCCCTAAGGTGGTACAGCTCAATGCTAACAGAGACCTCCTCAGGCTATGATTTCTCCCAAGGGAGAAAGTAAAAGCATAGTGAGTATCAGATTTCCCCAGTCATGTGGGATACTGCCTAAAATTTCCATTTGTTTCTCACACCCCCAAAACATTGGGGGGATTACTATGGTTGAATAGTTTGGGGGCAACTAGGAATAAGGAAAACTGGTGAGACCTCATAATAACAAGGGTGTGGAACTCAACAAAGTCTTTGACAAATAACCTCATGGACTCTATAAAGAAACCTATCCATGAACCCTGTAGGAAGGATCACATATGGAATCCCTCAACTAGCCTACATGTACCCCCAGAGTTCTGTGCAGCCCTCTAATCCCATACCCAGTACTCTCTAAGTACCCAAAAAGATGTCACACAAGCCTCTGTTGGTTGTGCAGCCAGATAGCTCAACTCTGCTGAATTTAGAGGAGGCATATAACCTTGAGCACTTCAGGACGCTGACCTAGGTAAAATAAAAAAAGAGACTCTCACCATATGAGCTGTCTATGCAGAATCAAAAGAAAACAGAATTCTAACAACTACCCTCAAGGCAGAACAAGAGGATGTGGTTAGAATAGGCATAAAAAAAAGTCTGAGGAACTCCCAAATCCCGAACCAGGCTAACTAGGGAAGTTCTTTCTCTCTCAAAGTCTATCAATCAAGACTAAAGGAGGTGACTGCTCCTTCAAATATGAAGACAGCAATGCAAGACTTCAAGGAACATGAAAATGAAGGAAACATGACAAAACCAAAGAGAAAAATTTTCAAGTGACCAACTACAAGGAAATAATTATCAATTAATTGCCTGTTAAGACTTTCAAAACAAATTTTTTTTAAATATTTTATTTATTTATTTGACAGAGACCACAAGTAGGCAGAGAGGCAGGCAAGGGTGGGGGGGGGGGGCAGGCTCCCTGCTGAGCAGAGAGCCTGATACAGGACTCAATCCCATGATCCTGAGATCATGACCTGAGCCAAAGGCAGAAGCTTAAACCACTGAGACAAGCAGGCACCCCTCAAAATAAATGTTTTTTAAAAGCTGGGCACACTATAAGAGAACACACATAGGCAACTAAATAAGATGAGGAAAACAATACATAAAAAAACCAAGAACTTCAACAAAAGAAAAAGAATCCATAAAAAATGAAACAAATTCTGGAGCTGAAGAATACAATGAACAAAACGAAAAAATGCAACAGTCAAGAGTAGACATAAGCATTAAAAAGAATATGTGAAATTGAAGACAAATCATTCAAATATCCAGTTGGAGGGGGGGATTAAAAATGAAGAAAACATATGGAATGTATGGAATTCCATTTTAAATAATCACTGTATGTATTATAGAAGTCAAAGAAGGAAAAAAGAGGGGGGAAAAGGGTTAGAAAGCTTATTTAAACAATAGGTGAAAACTTCCTAAATCACAAAGCTGTAAGAAGTCCGATCAAAATCACACAGAGACACAGTTTAGCAAAGTTCTCAAAAATCAAAGACAAATACAGAATTTTAAAAACACCAAAAGAAAAGCAACTCCTAACATATAAATAAACATTATAAGGCCCTCAGTGGATTTTTCAGAACAGATCTTGCAGGCCAGGAAAGAGTGAGATGCTTTACTCAAAGTTCTAAAAGAAAAAAGTGCCAACCAAGAACACTACACCCAGCAAAGCTGTCCTCCAGAAATGAAGGAGAGATACAGACCTTCTCAGAAAAACCAAAGTCGAGGAAATTCGTCACCACTAGATCTACCTTACAAGAAATGCTAAAGGGACCTCTTTAAATGGAAACAGATGAACACTAACAAGAAAACACAAGAAATTATAACACCAACTGGTAAAGGTAAGGATATAGTCAGATTTAGAATACTCTTAATACTGGTGTTCTGAAATTA
Organism: Mellivora capensis; assembly: GCA_004024625.1. Classification (NCBI taxonomy): domain Eukaryota; kingdom Metazoa; phylum Chordata; class Mammalia; order Carnivora; family Mustelidae; genus Mellivora; species Mellivora capensis. The sequence goes on from PISX010032547.1 coordinate 2,789, forward strand.
CTTTGAATTGTAGTATAAACTTTAAAAGGCAAAAAGTATTAAAAATAAATATAAATACAATAATTGGCTAATGGATATAAAATAAAAAAGATACAAAGGATGACCACAGTACAATATTGTGAGGGTACAGGAAGTAAAAGAGTAGGCTTTTATGAGGCTGAAGTTACATTGTCATCAGCTTAAAACGGACTATTATAACTAATTGCATTTTCCATAAACTTCATGGTAACCACAAAGAAAAAACCTGCAATAGATACACAAATGACACAGAGAGAAAAAAAAAAAAATCAAAGCATATCATTTACAGAAAATCATTAAATCACAAAGTAAGACAGCAATAAAGGAAGAGAGGAACAAAAAATCAGCCAGAAAAAAAATTAATGAGATGGCAATAGTAAGGACTTACCTATCAATAATTACTTTAAATGTAAATGAGTTAAATTCTACAAACAAAACACAGAGAGTCCAATGGTTTAAACAAAAACAAAAAACTTAACAATATGCTGCCACAAAGAGTCTCAATTTACCTTAAAGGACACCTTTAGAATGAAAAAAAAAAAAAAAATATATATATATATATAGTGCAAAATAGACTTTAAGTCTATATATATATATATATATATAATATATATCATGCGAAAAATATATATATACATCGTGCAAAATAGACTTCAAGTCAAAAACTGTCACAAGAGACAAATAAGGTCATTATATAATGATAAAGGGTTCAATTCGTCAAAAAGATATAACATTTGTAAACATGTAGGCACTCAACACTGGAGCACCTTAATATATGAAGCAAACAGTAACAGGACTGAAGTGAGAAATATACGATAATATGATAACAATAGATGATTTCAATAACTGAACTCAACCAATGGATAAAACATCCAGAAAGAAAATCAATAAGAAAGAGTGGGCTTCAATAACACCAACTGGTTCTTCACATGTACAGTGTTAGGACCAAGTAGACCTAACTACAGCACATATACACAACATGCCACACAAGATCAGCAAAGTATAAATTCTTCCCAAGTCCATACAAAACATGATAGACCATATATTATGCCATAAAACAAGTTTTAACAAATTTAAGAAGACTTAAGTCATACCAAGAATCTCTTCCAAGCACAATGACATGAAACTGAAAATCAATAACAGAAGGAAACAGGGAAATTCAGAAATATGAGAAAAATAACATACTCCTCAACAACTAACAGGTCAAAAGAAATCAAATATAATTTGAGACAAATGAAAAAAATCACAACACACTAAAACTTTGGGGAAGCAACAAGAGCCTTTCTGAAGTGAGGTACATACCAATAAATACCTACAATAAGAAAGAAGATCTCAAACAACATAACTTTACACCTCAAGGAACTTGAAAAAGAATAAATTAAGCCAAAAGGTAGAAGAAGGAAGGAAATAAAGATTAAGGCAGAAACACATGAAAAATGAAAAAAAAAAAAAAAGAAATACAGACTCTAGAAAAATCAAAGAAACTAAGAGTTGATTTTTTAAAAAGATAAACAAAATAGACAAACCTTTAGAAAGACTAACAAAAAAGAGAGAAGACTCAAATGAAATTACAAATGAAACAAGACATATTACAAGAAACCCAGCACAAATACAAAGGACAGTGAGAGACTATATAAAAATTAAATGCCAACAAAATGGATACCTTAGAGAAAAAGGATAAATTCCAGAAAAAGACAACTTAAGACTGAATCACCAAGAAACAGTAACTATGGAAAGACCTATGATGAGTAAGGAGATTGAATTAAATAAAAAAACCTCCCAACAAAGAAAAGCTGAGGTTCTATTAGTTCACTGATGAATTCTACCAAATACTTAAAGAATTAACACCAGCCCTTCAAAAACTCTTACAAAGAATTAAAGAAAAGAGGGGTGCCTGGATGGCTCGGTGGGTTAAAGCCTCTGCCTTTTAGCTCAGGTCATGATCCCAGGGTCCTGGGATGGAGCCCCGCATCAGGCTCTCTGCTTAGCAGGGAGCATGCTTCCTCCTCTCTCTCTCTGCCTGCCTCTCTGCCTACTTGTGATCTCTGTCTGTCAAATAAATAAATAAATAAAATCTTAAAAAAAAAGAATTAAAGAAAAGCAGACACATCTAAATTCACTTTATTAATCCAGCATTATTCTGATACCAAAATAAGACAAGGGAACTACAAGAAAAGTGCAGACCAATATTCCTGATGAACACAGATGCAAAAGTCCTCAACAAAATACCAGCAAGTCAAATTTGTCAACATATTAAAAGAATCATACAAAACCAAGAGATATTTGTCTTTGGGATACAAGGATGGCTCAGTATATAAAACACCACATTAAAAGAATGAAGGATAAAATTCATATAAAATCATCTCAATAAATGCAGATAAAGCTTTAGCAAACTACATCTTTCATGATAAAAAAAACACTCAACAATTGGGTATCAAAGGAATATACCTCAACATGATAAGGGACATATATGATCAGCCCACAGCTAACATAATATTCAGCAGTGAAAGAGTGAAAACTTTCTCTCTATAATCAGTAACAAGAAAGGGTGCACACTCTCACTACTATTCATCATAGTACAGGAGATCCTAGCCAGAACAATCAGGCAAGAAAAAAGAAATAAAAGGCACCCAAGGTGGAAAGAAAGAAGAAATACTGCCTTCGTTTCCAGATGTTATGATCTTATATGCAGAAAATCCAAAGACTTCACCAAAAAAACCTGGTAGGACTAATCAATGAATTCAATAAAGTTGAAGGACACAAAATTATCACACAGAGATCAGTTGTGTTTCTATACACCAACAACTAAAGGAAAAAAAACTAAAGGAAACAACTAAAAGGAAATAAAACAATTCCATTCACAACAGCATCAAAAACATAAATATAAACTAGAAAGTGAAAGACCTGTACAATTAAAACTACATGACGTTGATGAAAGAAACTGAAAAGGACAAATGGAAAGATTAGCCCACGTTCCTGGACTGGGGTAATTAATATTGTTAAATTGTCCATACTACCCAAAGTCATCTATAGATTCAAAACTCCTATCTAAATTCCAAAGTCGCTTTTCACAGAAATAGAAAAAAAAACAATGGGAGAATCAGGTGGTGGGTATTATGGAGGGCACGCATTGCATGGAGCACTGGGTGTGGTGCAAAAACTATGAATTCTGTTACGCTGAAAAGAAATTTAAAAAAAAAGAAACAATATTAAAACTTGTATGGAACGATGAAAGATCTGCATTGATAAATCAATCCTGAGAAACAAACAGAAGACAGGAAGCATCACACTTCCTATTTTCAAACTATCCATGAAACTATAATAATCAAAATAGTAAGGACCTAGCATAAAAATAGATACAACCAATGATATACAATCAAGGGTCAGATATAAAACTAAACATAATGTGGCCATTCAGGGAGCCAAGAATATGCAATGAAGAAATACATGCCTCTTTAGTAAATGGTTTTGACAAAACTGGAAAATCACAAGCAGAGTAAATTTGTACCCCTATCTTATACCACTTACAAAAATGAACTTGGAGTAGCTTAAAGATTTAAGGAACTAAAGCCATAAAATTCCTAAAAGAAAATGAAGAAGATACTCCTTGAAAATGATCTTGGCAACAATTTTTGGATAGGACATCAAAAACATAAGCAACAAAGCAAAAATCAAAAAGTGGGACTACATCAAACTAGAAAGCTTATGCACAGCAAAACAATCAATCAACAAAATGAAAAGGCAACCTAAAGAATGAAAGACTATTTACAGATCATATAACTAATCATATACAGATCATATAACTAATATAAAGGGTTAATATACAAAATATGTAAAAAAAAAAGTCATACAACTCAATGCATTTAAAAAGTAGGAAGAGGGCCTAAATTGTTATCTTCCCAAACAAGACATTAAATGGCCAATAGATAAATGAAAAGGTGTTCTAACCATTAATCACTGTGGAAATGCAAATAAAAATCAAAACAAGATGTCACCTCACACCCAATAGAATGGCCATCATCAAAAAGACAAGGAGATAACAACTATTGGGAAGGGTACAACAAAAAGAGAAACCCTGTGTTCTTTTGGTGGGGATGTAAATTGGTACAACCACTATGGAAAACAGTATGGAAGTTCCCAAAAAATTAAAACAGAACTATTGTGTGGCATTTTTAAACTCAGGAACCTCGGGAAGATGTCAGAGCTCACATTCACCTTGTCAGACAACACACTGAGGCAAGAACTCTATGTACTGCAACTAACTAAAAACAACCTGCAGGGTGGTAGAACAGATCTTCCATAACTAGTCAGAGAGAGGAGACCACATCAAAGAGGGAGGGAAGGGCAGAGACATGGTGAGGAACAAAAAGCCTAGTTTGACTAATCACAAATGGGAAGAATATAATACACATGAAGCAATGAGGGGATCAGAACCTATACAAGGCACCCCCAGCTCTATGGACCTGCAATGGAAAGATGAGTCCCCATTATGTCTGGTTTTAAAAAATCAGCGGGGCTTAACCCTGGGAGAGCTGGAAGGCTCTATGAAATCATGGCTCCACTACTAGAGAGCAGCATCCTAAATAACAGCCTGAAACATGGCACAGATGCACCAGTTCAAAAAGCACCAGGGAGATTTAGTGACTAAATCTAGGAGTGACTAAATAAAGGAGATATAGTGACTAGTTTTAGGAAGTGTGCTGGAGGAGTAGGGATCTGCAGGAGATTTTTTCAGGAACAAAGTGCTGGTAGGTGCCATTTTTCTTGCCCTCCGCCAGTGGCAATAGCTGGATGCTTGTAGGAAGGAATTCAACACACTCCTCTTACCTTGCTAACACCACGTGCCCCGCCTAACCTGCCTGCCTCAGCAAGCACCCCTGTAAAGTGACTCCTGCCTTGCCACACCCAATACACAGCCCCAGCCAGAACCAGAGCCTCTACAAAGTAACTCCTGCCCCAGCGATGGGAGAATATAACCCCACAGACCAGTACACCAACAGTTCTTGCAGCTAGGCTCCTTAGCTGGCAGCACAGGAAGCGGGCCCTGACCATTGGTGGACATGAAGCTGTCACAGTGGCTAATTACAGAGAGGTGAGCAAAGATCCAGCTCCACCCACCAGCAAGCCCATCACAACTATAGCTGGGCCTCTCAACAACATGGAAAGCAAGCCCGGCCCAATGTGCCTACAGCAGGTGAAGTGAGTCCTTGAAACCTAACTAGGATGAGAGCCAGCCCCACTCACCACCAAACCCACAATAACTGCAACTCAGCTACAACAGAAGAACACATGCAGCCCACAGAGGAGATACCCCTACAATACATGGCTCTGGTGACCAGGAGGATTTTCTACAGGGCACCACAGGACCCCTTCTATATAAGGTCACTACTTTCAATACTAGGAGATGCAGCTGGCATACTGAGCACAGAAAAAAACACAGTGTTGGAAAAATGAAGACAAGGAGGAATATGTCACAAATGAAAGAAAAATAAAATCACAGAAAAAAAGCTAAATGAAACATAAGCAATATGCCTGATAAAGAGTTCAAAGTAATGGTCATAAAGATACTTACTGGACTTAAGAGAAAAGTGGATGTACTCAAAGAAAACTTCAACAAAGAGATAGAAAAGATAAAAAATAACCAATCAGAATTGAAGAATATGAGAACTAAAAATACACTACAGGGAATCAACAGCAGATTACAGGACACAAAAGAACAAATCAGTTATCCGGGAGAGAGGGGAATGGATGGCCACCAAGATAATAAGACATGAAAAGAGTAAAGAAAAAGGAATCCAAGCATATCATTAAAAAAAAAACACATCAGACCACAAGAGAGGAGAGCAAAAAAGAAAGGAACAGAGAATACAAAATAACGAGAAAATAATTTTAACAAAATGGAATTAAGTACATACCTATCAATAATTATTTTTAATGTAAACAGACATGACCTAACTGAATAGATAAAAAAATAAGACTCATATGTATCCTGACTACAAGAGACTCACTTTAGACCTATAGACACCCACAGATGGAAAATGGAGAAATGGAAAAAGATATTCCATGCAAATGGAAGTGGGAAAAATAAAGTTGGGGTAGCAATACATATATCAGATTTTAAAACAAAGACAGGTAAGAAAAAAAAAGGGCAATACATAATGATGAACAAGAGAATATATAATTGTACATATGTATGCACTTAACATGGCAATACCTAAATACACAAAGCAGACACTGAAAGTCACAAAGAGAGAAACTGATATTTACATATAATAATAGTAGGTGAATTTAACACCCCATTTACAACAGAAGATAGATCATCCAAATAAAATCAGTAAGTAAACTATTGACATTGGACAACACATTAGACCAGATGGACTTAAGAGATATATACAAAACATTCCATCAAAAAAGGGCAGAATAATTCTCAAGTATACATGAAACATTCTCCAGGACAGATCACATGTCAGGCCACAAAACAAGTGTTCATAAATTATTAAAGAAGATTGAAAACATTATCATGCATCATTTCCAAGCACAATGGTATGAAACTAGGTATCAGTTACAAGAAAAAACACAAATACACGCAGGCTAAACAACATGCTACTAAATAATCAGTGGGTCAACTAAGAAATCAAAGAGGAAAGAAAAAAATACATGGGGACAAATGAAAATGAAAACACACTGTCCAACTCTTTGGGACACAGAAAAATCAATCCTAAGAGTGAAGTAGCAATACAGACCTACCTCAAGATACAAGAAAAATTTCAAAAATCTAATATTATACCTTAATAAACTAGAAAAATGAACAAATTATTTCCAAAGTTAGCAGAATAAAGGAAATAATAAAGATTAGATTGAAAAAAACAGAAAAGATGAAAGAAACTAAAGGCTGTTTCTTTGAAAAGATAACCAAAAAAGAGAGAACTCAAGTAAATAAAATTAGAAATTAAGAACAAAAATTACAACCACAACTGCAGAAATACAAAGTATAAAATAATATTATGAAAAATTATGTGCCAACAAATTGGGAAACCTAGAAAAAAATAGATAAATTCCTATAAATACACAATCTTCCAAACTGAATCACGAAGAAATAGAAAATTTGAACAGATTGATTACTAGTTACAAAATTGAAATGGAAATAAAAAAAACTCCCAACAGGAGCACACAGGTGTCTTGGTCAGTAAAGCATCTGCCTTTGGCTCAAGTCATGCTATCAGGGTTCTGGGATCCAGTCCCATGTCAGGCTCCAAGCAGGAAGCCTGCTTCTCCCTCTCCTTCTGCCCTCCCCCCGGCTCATGTGCTCTCTCTTTCTCTCTCTCAAATGAATAAATAAAATCTTTTTTTTTTTTAAGATCACAAGTAGGCAAGAGAGGCAGGCAGGGAGAGAGAGGAGGAAGCAGGTTCTCCGCAGAGCAGAGAGCCCGATGTGGGGCTCGATCCCAGGACCCTGGGATCATGACCTGAGCCGAAAGCAGAGGCTTTAACCCACTGAGCCACCCAGGCGCCCTTGAATAAATAAAATCTTTAAAAAAAGAAAAAAACCTCCCAACAAACAAAGGTCCAGGACCAGATGACTTTACAGGTGAACTCCACCAAATATTTAAAGAAGAGTTAATATCTTTTCCTCTCAAACTATTCCAAAAAAATAGAAGAAGAAGGAAAACTTCCAAATTTATCCTATGAGGCCAGCATTATCTCAATATCAAAACCAAACAAACATGACAAAAACCAAAACTTCAGGTCAATATCCTTGATGAACATATATGCAAAACTCCTCAAAAAATATTAGCAAATCAAAATCAACAATACCTTAAAAGGATCACTCACCACTGGAACCTATTCCAGGGATGCAAGGATGTTTCAATATTCACAAATCATTATGATACATCACATTAACAAGAGAAATGATAAAAGCCATATGATCATCTCAATAGATGCAAAAAAAAAGCATTTGAAAAAAACAAAACATCCATTCATGATAAAAGCTCTCAAAAAGGTGGTTTTAAAGGAAACATGCCTCAATATAATAAAGGCCATATATAAAAAATTCACAGCTAACATCCTGGTAAATGGGAAAAAGCTAAAAGTTTTTCCTGTAAGATCAGGAACAAGACAAGGATGTCCACTTTCACCACTTTTTTTTTAACATAGTCCTGGAAGTCCTAACCACATCAATCAGACAAGAAAAATAAATAAAAAGTATCCAAATTATAAAGGAAGAAGTAAAACTACCATCATTTGTAGATGACATGATACTATATATAGAAAACCTTAAAGACTCTACCAAAAAAAACTATTAGAACTAATACTGGATTCAGTTGCAGGATACAAAATTAATATACAGAAATCTGTTGCATATCTATACACTAATAAAAAATTAACAGAAAAAGAAATTGAGAAAACAATTGCATTTACTATTCCACCAAAAAGAATAAAATACTTGGGAAAAAATTTAACAAAGGGTTGGTGAACAAACTATACTATGAGAACTGTAAGACTCTGATGAAATAAATTGATGATAACACAAATGAAAAGAAACACTATGCTCATGGATTGGAAGAATTAATATTGTTAAAATATCCCTATTACCCAAAGCAATCCAGATTCAATGCAATCCCTATCAAAATACCTACAGTATTTTTCACAGAACTAGAAAAAAGAATCCTAAAATTTGAATGGAACCACAAAGGACCCCAAAGACCCAAAGCAATCTTGAAAAGGAAGAACAAGGCTAGAAGTATCACAATCTCAAATTTCAAGAAAAACACAAAGCTACAAAAAGATATGGTACTGGTAGAAAAATAGACTCATAGATCAATAGAACAGGACAGAGAGCCCAGAAATAAAAACATGCTTATTTGGTCAGTTAATCCATGACAAAGGAGGCAAGAATATACAATGGGGGAAAAGACAGTCTCTTCAATAAATGATTATGGGAAAACTGGACAGCTACATGCAAAAGAATGAAACCGGACCATTTTCTAAAATAATATACAAAAATAAACTCAAATTGGATAAAAGGCCTAAATGTGAGAGCTGAAATCATAAAACTCCTGGAAGAAAACATACACAGTAGTCTCTTGGACATTGCCCTTAGCAACATATTTATGGAAATGTCTCCTGAGGCAAGGGAAACAAAAGCAAAAATAAACCAGGACTATATCAAAATAAAAAGCTTTGCACAGCACTGGAAACCGTCAACAAAATCAAAAGGCAGCCTACTAAGTGGGAGTAGATATTTGCAAATGATATATCCAATAAGGGGTTAATATCCAAAATATATAAAGGACTTATACAATTTAATACTAATTTCTCCAAATAATCCAATTAAAAAATGGGCAAGTGACCTGAATAAACACTTTTCCAAAGAAAACATACAGATGGACAAGAGATACAAGAAATCATGCTAAACTTCACTCATCATCGGGGGATGCAAATCAAAACCACAAGAAGATATCACTTCACACCAGTCAGAATGGCTAGTATCAAAAAAATAAAAATTAAGAAGTGTTGGCAAGAACGTGGAGAAAAAGGAACCCTCATGCACTGTTGGAATTGTTCACAATTCTGTGGAATTGTGAACACACAACCACTGTGGAAAATAGTGCAGTGGCTCCTCAAAAAGTTAAAAATAAAAATATTATATGTTCCAGTAATTCCACTACTGGGTATTTACTCAAAGAAAACAAAAACACTAATTCAAAAGATATACGCACTTCTGAAGCATTATTTACAACAGCCAAGATATGAAAGCAACCTAAGGGTCTGTTTATAGATGAATGGATAAAGAAGTGGTATACACACAGACACACATATATACACACAGACACACACACACAGAGGAATATCCCTTAGGCATATACATGCCTAACATGGAAGGGCCTAGAGGGTATTATGCTAAGTGTAATAAGTGATACAGAGAAGATAAAAATTAAATGATTTCTTATATGTAGAATCTAAAAAACAAAACAAATGAACAAATAAAGAGAAACAAGCACAAATACAAAGAATAGATTGGTGGTTGCCAGAGAGGACAGAGGTGGGGGACAGGCAAAAGAAGTAAAGGGGATTAAGAGATACAAAAGTACAGTTATAAAATAAGTCACAGAAGTGAAAAGTACAGCATGGGGAATATAGTCAATAGTACTGTAATAACCATATGGTGACAGCTGGTGATTTTACCTAACATGGTACACACTGAGTAATGTACAAAATTATAGAATCACTATGTTGTACACCTGGAAACTAATATAACACTCTATTTCAACTGTACTCCAATATTAAACATAAATGTGTGTAAATTTATAATTACATTTATACTACCATGAACTACTATGCGATTCAGTAATCAAACTTCTGGGTATATATGCAAAGACAATGAAATCTGGATCTTCAAGAGATATTTATCTATACTCCTATGTTCATTCTAGCATTATTCATAATAGCCAAGATACAGAAACAACCTAATCTGCCATCAGTGGATAAACAGATGCAGAAAATTTGGTACATGTATTGAATGAAATGTTATCCAACCTTAAAATACAAAAAAAAAATCTTTCTAATTGTGACAACATAGATGGAAGGTATTATCTTAAGTGAAATACATCAGATGCAGAAAAACATATACTTCAAACTCTCACTTAAATGTAGAATTTGAAAAAATTGAACTCACAAAAGCAGAGAGTATATGGTATTTTCCAGGTGTTGGAGGTGTGGGAAATGTGGAGATGTTGGTCAGAGAGTATAATGTTTTAGTTATGTAGGACAAATAAGTTCTGGAGATATAATGTATAGCACAGCGACTATAGTTATTAATACTATATTACATACTTGAAATTTGCTATGGGATTAGACCTTAAGTAGTCCAACCATAAGGAAAAAGTACTATGAGAGATAATGGACATGTTAATTAGCCTGATTATAGTAATGATTTCACAATTTAGATATATATCAAAATATTATGTTGAACAATCTTAAATTTATATATTCTTTTAAAGTTGTCAATTACACCTCAATAAAACTGTAAAAAAGAATTGGCCTTACACTTAATTTGAGAAAAGTATAATGTATTTAGGTACAAAAGTGAGGAAGAGAAATGCAAAATTAGAATTTGGAAAGAGGACAAAAGAAATTACAATTTTACATATATATATGTTTTGATCATTTTTTAAAAGATTTATTTATTTATTTTAGAGAGAGCGTATGAATGAAGAGGAGAGGGAGAGACAGAGGAAGAGAAAGAGAATCTCCAGCAGACCCCCCATGGAACGTGGAGCCCAAGCCAGGGCCTCATCTCAAAACCCTGAGATCATGACCTGAGCCCAAATAAAGTCAGATGCTTAATCAACTGAGCCACTCAGGCACTCCTATAATGTTTTAGTTCTTAAGCAGCGTATAAGAGTGTCATTAAATTAATCTTTATATATTCTGGCAAACCTAAATTATTTCATAATGAAACCACACAAAGCCAGAGAGGATGCCATGAAATAGGTACTCTGATATAAAGATGCTGGCTACATATTATACAGAGTACTTAAAGTTCAAAAATTTGATCCAAGATTTTCAAGCAAAGATTTTTGTTCAAATATATTCATCAATGCAGTATTTCTAACAGTGAAAATCTGACTACCTATAAATAGTAGTTAACAATAGGTAAAGATTAAATTATGGTAATCCATAATGTGGAATATTATACAGGCACTGCAAAAGTTTTCAAAGAAAAGTAAAAATAAGAAAATGATATTGGTATTGGTAGCACACTAAAATTTTTGCAAAACAAAAAAAATCCTATTTGCACAGGCAAAATACAAGGAAAAATATGTCAAATCTTAAAAAAGTTCTTACCATACATATCTACAAATGACTGTCATTTTCTCCTTCTTTCTCAAATTTCTATAATGACTCCATTTTACTTCTTCATGTAAAATAATCTTCGCCCTCCTTTAATGTGAGAATACAGGGAAAACTAAGACTGCTATCAAATGAACTAAGTATAAGAAATATCAGCAACCACTTAAACTGCTACAGTGTATAATAATTTACAAAAGAATTTGACATTTTCAAACTAACTCCTATGAACAGTCCATAATGTGGGTAAAGTACATACTGGCATTGCAGATTAGGAAATGTAGGAAAGGCTATGTAACTTATGAAAAATCAAAGCTAATAGGTTACAAAGTCAAAATTCAAACATGTTCTAACTCCGTATTTGTGCTCTTCCCACTTTAGAAGACAGCCTTTCCAAAAATGGAGGTAGAACATCAAGAGTCAGAAATTATGCCACTCGCCAAGGTAAAATAATATGTGGAGAAACAATCCACGTATCAAAGATACAATTCTAAAAATAAAGCAACTTGCAACTCCATTCAAAAATTTTATTTACGAAACCCACTCCATCAAATTTGGGTTTGCATATAAAATTTTAAATAGACAATGTGGTTAGAGTGCAAAATATAGGAATAAAAGATACTATAGAAAAGTGGTAATAGTCACATTAAATATGCAAAGAAAACAAACTACCACTCAGAACCATCAAAGTATGAAGAGTCAAATTACTTTGAAACATTTTAGACCATAAGTACCAAAATTACAAAAGTAATGCTTTCTTGATGTGCTTTATAAATGGTAATACAACCCAAATACATCCACATAATTGGCAGTTAAAGGTAGGCTATAAACCAAGAACCACAAGAACAAGAAAAAGGACCAATAACAGCCACAACCCTGAGATAGGAAAATGAGTATCTATTACTGAAGAATATTAGGGGCAAGATGCCTGGAAGGGATTTCTAATCCAAAATCAAATCAATGTAGATATTCAGTATATATTTCTGAAGGACAACTGTAAACCTTAACAAATGTCTCAGTTGAAGAAACCACAAGAATTCTTTTTTTCTTTTTTTTAAAGATTTATTTAGGGCGCCTGGGTGGCTCAGTGGATTAAAGCCTCTGCCTTTGGCTCGGGTCATGACCCCAGGGTCCTGGAATCGAGTCCCACATCCGGCTCTCTGCTCAGCAAGGAGCCTGCTTCCTCCTTTCTCTCTGCCTACTTCCCTGCCTACTTGTGATCTCCGTCTGTCAAATAAATAAAATCTATGCTGAGTGAAATAAGTCAAGCAGAGAGAGTCAATTATCATATGGTTTCACTTATTTGCGGAGCATAACAAATAACATGGAGGACATGGGGAGATGGAGAGGAGAAGGGTGTTGAGGGAAATTGGGGGGGAGATGAACCATGAGAGACTATGGACTCTGAAAAATAACCT
>PISX010032548.1:0-16075 GCA_004024625.1 Mellivora capensis
ACAAAGATAAACTCGAAATGGGTAAAACACCTCAACATGAGACAGGAATCCATCAGAATCCTAGAGGAGAACATAGGCAGTAACCTCTTCGACATCAGCCACGGCAACTTCTTTCAAGATATGTCTCCAAAGGCAAAAGAAACAGTCAACAAAACAAAGAGGCAACCCACGGAATGGGACAAGATATTTGCAAATGACAGTACAGACTAAAGGTTGATATCCAGGATCTATAAAGAACTTCTCAAACTCAACACACCTAAAACAGATAATCATGTCAAAAAATGGGCAGAAGACATGAACACACACTTTTCCAATGAAGACATACAAATGGCTATCAGACACATGAAAAAATGTTCATCATCACGAGCCATCAGGGAGATTCAAATTAAAACCACATTGAGATACCACCTCACACCAGTTAGAAGGGCCAAAATTAGCAAGACAGGAAACAACGTGTGTTGGAGAGGATGTGGAGAAAGGGGAACCCTCTTACACTGTTGGTGGGAATGCAAGTTGGTGCTGCCACTTTGGAGAACAGTGTGGAGATTCCTTAAGAAATTAAAAATAGAGCTTCCCTATGACTCTGCAATTGCGCTTCTGGGTATTTACCCCAAAGATACAGATGTGGTGAAAAGAAGGGCCATCTGTACCCCAATGTTTATAGCAGCAATGGCCACAGTCGCCAAACTGTGGAAAGAACAAAGATGCCCTTCAACGGACGAATGGATAAGGAAGATGTGGTCCATATACACTATGGAGTATTATGCCTCCATCAGAAAGGATGAATACCTGACTTTTGTATCATCATGAACGGGACTAGAAGAGATTATGCTGAGTGAAATAAGTCAAGCAGAGAGAGCCAATTATCATATGGTTTTCACTTATTTGTGGAGCATAACAAATAATATGGAGGACATAAGGAGATGGAGAGGAGAAGGGAGTTGAGGGAAATTGGAGGGGAAATGAACCATGAGAGACTATGGACTCTAAAAACAACCTGAGGGTTTTGAAGGGGCAGGGGGTGGGAGGTTGGGGGAGCCTGGTGGTGGGTATTATGGAGGGCACGCATTGCATGGAGCACTGGGTGTGGTGCAAAAATTATGAACTGTTACGCTAAAAAGAAATAAAAACAAAAAACAAAAAACAAAACAAAAAAAACCCCCAAAACTGTGAGGCTGTTTAAAAGAATTCTGGGAATGGAACTTCCTGAAGATATTCTGGTACAACCACAAAGGGGACAATGATTTCCATGTAAAGAAGACTAATGTGGACCCCTGGCAAGAGATGAAGCTAAACTGAATTTTGTAAGAGGGTTTGTGGTTTGCGGATCTGCATATGTAAATAATCGAAAAGTGAAACCTCATGTCCTATCATATTTTTAAAGTCTTAATATCAGATGTAATGTACAGTATTCCCTTTTAATTTGGAACTCTTTCTCCTTCATATCCTGACTTCTTTGATCTGATTTAGTGGTCCAAGAACACACAGATATGGTGGAGGTGGTTTTACAGAAGGAAGTATGGTTGGAGGGCGTCAGGAAGGGAAACATTTTTTCTACCCTGTTATCTTCAGTGATTGGGGCATGCTAATTAAATTAACAAAAAGATGGGTTAACAGAAGAAAAGGTGTACAAAGTTTATTTGATGTTAATATTTTGATGTTTATATGTATGGAGGTCTTATTAGTAAGAAATGAAGATCTGGAGGGACGCCTGGGTGGCTCAGTTGGTTAAGTGGCTGCCTTCGGCTCAGGTCATGATCCCAGCGTCCTGGGATCGAGTCCCACATCGGGCTCCTTGCTCGGCGGGTAGCCTGCTTCTCCCTCTGCCTCTGCCTGCCACTCTGTCTGCCTGTGCTTGCTCTCTCTCTCTCCCTCTCTCTCTGAGAAATAAATAAATTTAAAAAAAATAAAAAAAAAAGAAATGAAGATCTGGAAAGGGTGGCTGGATTCAAGGGCTTATCTACACATTTTAACAAAGGATGATAAATCTGTGAAGTGACAAGAAAAAGGAAAAGGTTTTTGGGCTTCTGGGGGTGGTAAGTTGTGGGAATAGGAATAGAATGAATGGAAGATAAGGGTAATTTTACTAAAGTATGACTGTGCAGACCCATCTCAGTACTGACTTTCTAAGATGTAGAGGAAGGAGTCCTGCCTAGGGGTCAGGAGATGTGGGCTGGGGCCATGATTCCTATTCTCGGCTTGTAACAAGGAAAATAACTTTTCTTGGTGTGTGTGTTGGGAGGGGGGTGCTGGGTCAGAATAGATTATCATCCTCCAAAGTATGTTGTATGGATTCCTTCAAAATATGAGTCCTTGGACAATGCAGCAAGAAACATCCCTTTCTTGGAAATTCACAAAGCACATACATAGCACTAAGAATTGCTGCAGTAAAGAAATCTGCCAAATACTGTTTTATCCAGCATTGCCGAAAAGTATTTGACCATAGAAAAACCTTCCGTTATTACTTTTGTTTTCCTTTTAAAATAGCAGCTTTTAACTACTCCTGAAAGTATAGTTTCATAAGAAATACTTTGGGGGCACCAGGGTGGCTCAGTCAGTTAAGCATCTGCCTTCAGCTCAGGTCATGATCTCGGGGTCCTGGGACTGTGAACCAAGTAGGGCTCCCTGCTCAGCATGGAGTCTGCTTCTCCCTCTCCCTCTGCCCCTTTCCCCTCCCCCCACCGTGTTCTCGAGAGCGAGTGCTCGTGCATGGGTTCTCGCTCTCAAATAAATAAATAAAATCTTTTGGAAAAACGTGAGCTTAATGAGCTCTAAAATACCTTGCTGGCCTTACCCTTAATATTTTTAAAATTTATTTTACTTTAGGAAATAACGTATTTGTGCATAGCTAATATGTTGAGTATTCTACGGAAGGGGGCCAATAAAGGTGCATTTGCTTTTTAAAAGAGACAGAGACAGAAAAATATATATACTTGACAGAATACAGCAAAGACATGGTAATACAGGTGGAAAAATATAGGTAGAAAAATTCAGCTGATAAGCAATAGGTATTACCATTAGCGTGTGGTGTGGGTGGTTGAGGGAGAGGTTTATGAGTGTTTTAGTCGGGAGGTTTGTGAGATGTTAGTGAAAATACTCAGAGCCAACCGGGGAGAACTAAGTGAGGAAAAGGGGTAGGGTCTTCTCAGAAGACTATCTGTTATGTATATGATCTTTAATCTCGAAGAACTCAAGTGAGCCATATGATGAATGTTGCTGTATTGATAATCAGTGACTTCCAGTAGTTGTGTCTCATGGGGGATATGTGGGAACAGGGAGCAGTACGCTGCTGGATGGGGAGCCCTAATGAGTTTAATTATATATAATCTGCTTGGGAGAATGTTTTTGAGTTTTAGTGGAGAACCCATCTTGAGCCCAGGCATGGCCCCATCATTGGTGGGGCCCTTTGCATTTTGCACCAGGGCACAATGAAGAGGTGGTGGTGGGGCTGTGGGGGACGGGGGGAGGGGTAGGGGGGACTCTCTTAAAAAACAAAAACCAAATAAACAAGAAAAAGTGCCATTTAAGGTGCTGGCATGGAATAAAGAGACGAAGAAAAGAAAATTCCAAGCAAAGAAAAAAATGAAAAACTGAACCGACCAGCTTGAATTTTATCGTTCATCTTTATACTGCGCCATGGTGGTTTTCAACACAGATCGGGGCACGTTTAATTTTTCGAACTCGTCAGGAGCCTTTAACTCAGTCGCTGTGATGGCACGATTTGTGCTTTGCAGCTCGGTCATATATACGGATAAAGAGAATTGCTCCTGACATTTGGATGGGGTCTTAACCGTTTATGGAGAACTTTTATGTGCCATTCCTCTGTATACAAATTAACATATTTTATGGAGGATCCAGTAGGGGCTCAGAGAACATATCACATGCTAACTAGTCTATCAAGACAGAGACTCTAATTTCAGCTTCTAATATATTGAGGCGCTATCTATATCCTTTAAATTATATTGCTGTTGTAAAAACGTCGAAATCTACAAAACAGCAGTTTTCCTTTGTTCATGCTTAATCAGATCCTTTTTTCTTCAGTGGTAGCAGGCGGGTTTGGGCTTTCCTCCCCCAAGGAGGAGCGCTTGCATGAGTTAGGGGGCTGTGCACCGAAGTTTCCATCTCCGCCTCTCTAGCTGCAAAGCTTTGGGCCAGTCACTTGGGGCTGAAAAGAGGCCCTAACTCCCTGGATTTTCCTGAAGGTTCCAGGAAGTGCTGCCTGGCTGCCCTATGCCACCCATGCAGAAAAAAAAACCCTTTGGGTGGTCATTTTGTTACTCCGTAGCCCTTATATGGCAGAAGGAAGATTAGGGAAAGGAAAACAAGCCCAGTATTTGTTAGTTTTTCTACTTTGCAGAAATCTGGTGAAAGATTCCATTTGGGGACTCATTAAAATAGAAGAGACAGACCCTTTTTAAAGTAGTTTTAAATGGGAGTCAGTTTCGGCCCTTTCAAGATGGACCCCCAGCCGATTAGGTAGCTGGTTTTTCTCTCTCAGGGGTTAGAAGCATAAGCCTCTTTCAGACTCTGAGTTGGAGAGACATCAAAAAAGAGCACATTAGTGAAAATCTCTCATCCCTGGGAAAGAAACAGGCCTTTGGGTCCCAGCTTTAGAATAAATGTTAAGCTGCCTCTGTCAAATTTGGGGGATTTAGAGAGACCCACCAAAAAAAAAAAAGAAAAAATCCCTTCACCTGGAATCAAAATTCTCAGATCCACCTTCAGAGGTGGGTTATTGCCTGAATACTCCTCTTTTATGATGCAGACGCCCCCTGGGAGCCCAGCCAGCGTGAAGCCCTCATTTGCCCTTCAAAGCAGTGAGTTCCTGTGGTTTTATCTGAAGGGGCTGTGAAGTTGACTGTGGGGTGTGGGCTGGAGGGGTGGGTGAGGGTCAAAAAGGAAACAGAGGGGATAGGGAAGAGTTGATGCTGACTGGGGGAGTCAGGAGAGGTGGGTCTGCTCTGGTGATGCTAGAACCAGTTCCCTGAGCAGCCCTGGGACGTGAAAGGTCAACTTTAGGAGGCCCAGCCCCGCCCTGACAGTCTGTGAGTCCCTGTCCTTGAGTTCAGCTTGGCAGCCTGTACTATTCCGTTTTGGGGTGAAGATCAAGGCGTGGATCTCAAGGGAAGGCTAACAGTTTCAAAGTTTCTCGAATATTCTGGAAGGTGTACTCAACGTGCCAACTTTTATCCATTTGAGGCCTTCGCATAGTAATCACGGTTGTTTTAAATTCCTGGTCTGATAATTCCAATATCCTTGCAGAATCTGCATCTAACACCCACTCTGTCTCTTCAAACTGTTTTTTTTTTTTTTTTTTTTGCCTTTTGATCTGTCTTGAAATGTTTTTGTGGTAGCCAGACATGACGAACTGGATAAAGGGGACAGCTGTAACCGGCTTTAATAATGTGTGGTGAGGTGTAGGCAAGGGGAGAAGGGTCTAGTCCTAGGAGTCAAGCCTCTGTCTTTACCCTGAGCCTTTACCTCTGGACTGCAGACTTCATCTGCATTCCTCTGCTTTCTTCTCCCTGCTCAGGGGGCACAGCATGGATAAAGGGGGCTGGGAGTGTGTATTTCCCCTTCCTCATGTCCCTTAGGCTCTGAAGATACTCAAGCGGGTCAGGGGGTTAGGCTGGGGTTACCCACTTTTTTCTCCTGACAGGATGCTCACATGTGTTTCAACATGATCTCCTTTCTCCCCTTCTGTTGGAAACACCAGGGGACTTTTCTCTAACACTCACTCTGAGGACCACATTGAGCTCTTAGAGGCTGAAACTATTGTTAGCTGTCAGGGAAATTCAAATCAAAACCACACTGAGATACCACCTTACACCAGTTAGAATGGTCAAAATTAACGAGACAAGAAACAACAAGTGCTGGAGAGGATGTGGAGAAAGGGGAACCCTCTTACATTTTTGGGAATGTAAGTTGGTGCAGCCACTTTGGAAAACAGTGTGGAGGTTCCTCAAAAAATTAAAAATAGAACTACCCTATGACCCTGCAATTGCATTACTCGGTATTCACCCCAAAGATACAGATGTAGTGAAAAGAAGGGCCATCTGTACCCCAATGTTCATAGCAGCAATGGCTGTAGTCACCAGACTCTGGAAAGAGCCAAGATGCCCTTCAACAGATGAACGGATAAAGAAGATATGATCCATATCTATAATGGAGTATTATGCCTCCATCAGAAAGGATGAATATACCCAACTTTTGTATCAACATGGACCAGACTGGAGGAGATTATGCTGAGTGAAATAAGTCAAGCAGAGAGAGTCAATTATCATATGGTTTCGCTTACTTATGGAGCATAAGGAATAACATGGAGGACATTGGGAGAAAGAAAGGAAAAATGAAGGGGGGAATCAGAGTGGGAGATGAACCATGAGAGACTGTGGGCTCCAAGAAACAAAGTTTTAGAGAGTTTTAGAGGGGCGGGGTTTTTGGGGGGATGAGTGAGCCCGGTGATGGGCATTAAGGAGGGCATGGATTGCATGGAGCACTGGGCGTTATAGGCAAACAATGACTCATGGACCACTGCATCAAACACTAATGATGTACTGCATGGTGACCAACATAACATAATAAAAATAAATAAAAAAACCCCCAAACCCACAAGTTTGGAGGCCTCCCTCTAACTGGGTCCCCTGGGGTTTTTAACTCTCAGACTTGTCCACATAGAGCTTCTAGGTACTTACTCACAGTTCACGTTTTTCCACCCCTGGGGGACCTGGTCCCCCTGGAAGCTTCTTCTGGGGGATATTGGTGTTCTTTGCATTTGCCTGTCTGTCTGTCCAGTTCTGGGAGCTGTTGTTTGTCCCGTGACCTCAATTCTCTTACAGATCTGTGTTTGCTGGTCTGGGACTGGATTTAGCTTGGCCTTTGGTGCTCACCAGGACCTCCCAGGGGGTGCCCCCCCGCCCGCCGACCTTATCCTTAATACCGGTCCAGGAAGGGCTGGTGTATATGTTCAAGACCTGACAAAAACCTTCACTTGGGTGCACTTTACTTATTCTTCCCAGAATCCTCCCTTCCATTTGCCAAGACAACAACTCTCCCTTCAAACCCTCTTCAAGCTTCTCTTCAAGAGCATTTGTTTGGTCTTTTCTGTTAGAGTAGTCCTTATGGTCCATTAAAACTGGAACTGAGGTGATGGGTAACCAACTTCCCTTGCCCTTTCTTGAGGGCAGGAAGGAGACAGTCTTTAGTCATTCCAAAGGGAAAGGGTAGGTGGCTTATTTACATTCTAGGCCCTCTTTCCATGAGTTCAGTGTTTTTTTTTTTTTTAAGATTTTACTTATTTATTTGTGAGAGAGAGAGCGAGAGACTGAGCACAGGCAGACAGAGTGGCAGGCAGAGGCAGAGAGAGAAGTAGGCTCCCTGCCAAGCAAGGAGCCCGATGCGGGACTCGATCCCAGGATGCCGGGATCATGACCTGAGCTGAAGGCAGCCGCTTAACCAACTGAGCCACCCAGGTGTCTCTCCATGAGTTCAGTTTTTTAAACAAAGTGAGAGCATGAGTGTCCCCGAAATTAAAAATCTTGTCACACGTTACCTTCAGGAGTCACAAAGCCAAGGAGAATGGTGCATATGTTCAATATATACCATAGGTTGTTAATGTATTTGAAATGTTGAGAATTACTGCTCAACGACCTACTTTATAATTTTTATATTTCTAGTATTCCTATATATAAACTAGTTAGGGGGGACTTGTGCCTCCCAAGAATTGACAGAAGGAAAAAGAGGCTGCATATTTCAGTTATCCACAGTATTTTACCTGTATGTAGTTCACTAAACATTATTTATTTCTTAATAAAGATTTAAAAAAATGTAATATCAATACTCAACATGGGATTCAAACTCACAACCCCAGAATCAAGAGTTGC
Source organism: Mellivora capensis (assembly GCA_004024625.1). Lineage (NCBI taxonomy): Eukaryota > Metazoa > Chordata > Mammalia > Carnivora > Mustelidae > Mellivora > Mellivora capensis. The sequence continues at coordinate 7,884 of PISX010032548.1, forward strand.
ACGCTCTACTGACTGAGCCAGCCACATGCCCCTCAGTAAACATTAAGCATCACCAGAGCTAGATTGCGCTGGGGAATTGGAAAATTCTTAGATAAATGGGACATAGCTCTTACCCTAAAGAAGCCTAGAGAACAGAGGATAAAATAGGTTCTAAGAATACAAGCAATGTGCAGACTATGGAACAGAAGTGGGAAACATTGCACTTTTTTTGTGAACGAGAACAGAGGTGGTGTCTGAAGGATTGAAAGATGGGTAAGACTTGACAGTTAGAGGTACAGTCATTCTGGAATAGCCCCCCACCGTCCATCCCACGCCTGTGTTAGGTCATAGCAATGTCATTTGGGGGATTGATTCTGTCCCTGCTCCCTGGATACACTCTGATTGGTTCAACCTTGTTGGTGCAACCCTGCATCTTACTGTCATAATTGATTCAGGTAACCCAGACTTGAAGCATTTTGTTGGATGGCAGAGGTAGGTTGAATTTGCATGAGTCACAGGCATTTTTCTTGGAATTCCATGACACTGATGCTGTATTTCCTTCAAGTTGCTAGTTACTGTAATGCATTGATAGGGAGCAGGGAATTGTAGGGTCTGCTATGGGGGAAGCAAGTCTAAGGACAAAGTTGACTCCGAGATGGGCACAGAGTAATGGAAAGGCAGAAGAATGGAATTTGAGTACTCTTCTAACAGGTACAAGAAAGTTGAAATCCTTCAACATCTTATAGTTACATAAGCTAATAAATTCATTTAATCATACTGGCTAGTTCACATGAGGACTTCTGTACTTGGAACCAAAAGTATTGTAGATGATATGAGATGGGGAAGGGTGGGCATTTCAGGGAAGCTCAGTTTAGGCTCTTGAAACATAACAGGCAAAGGGTAAGAGATGACATGTGCCATATTTGGGGGTGGGGCACAAGGGTCATGAATGGCAGGCTGAATTTGAGGATTAGAATTTTACAGCTGAACATAAATATAAAGATCACTTGTTCCAGACCTTCTTTTGTCATATGAGGAAAGGAAGGGTTGGGAAACCCAACTTTTCAGGGTTTCAGTTGGGGAAACCAACTTTTCAGGGGTTCATCTGGGTGGTGGCGGGCTTGGTCGTAAAAGCTGCCAGTCTGTTCTCTGGATCCTGCCTCTCTCCCCACTTTGTATGTGATCACAGTGCCTGGCCTCCAGACCAGTTTTACTTCCTCCTCAATGTCCCATGTAACTAGGAGAAGATAGCGCCTGTCATTTCTGCCCAAACTCTTATTATTTCATCTATGTGTCCTGTCTTGAGTTACTCCAAATAGAAATGTGATTTTTTTTTCTTCCCACCTAAATGTTCTTCTTATGTGATCTTAAATACCTTCTCTCAATCTCTATATCCTAATGACTCCCAAACACACAGCCTTAAGCCTATGATTTTTAGACTCTTGGATACATTTTCCATCTGGACATTTTCATCAGAAGTTCTCAGAAGTATATTGGACTGAACATGTCCCAAATGCCATAGATTTCTTCCATTTGCCAAAAAGCCATTATAGCAGACTAGTGGGTCCACTTGTCACGTTTCTGGGATTTATTCCTAGTACTCCCTTCTCTCTGAATTGACCCCTCTATCCCCACTAATTAACCAGTTGGTCAGTACTATTTCTTTATAATGCTTTCCATTTCCCCTATCCACTGCCATTGTCTTTATTCAGGTACTCAACGTTTCTTAATCAGAAATTAAAAGTCCATCTCCTTGCCCCCAGTCTTGCGTTACTCCTAACCTGTCTCCCACCCCCCACCAATTGTCAGTGATAGTTCTAAAAGGTACATTTTAGATGACACTGTAGTGGCCCCAGCTACCAATCTCCCCTGTCCCCAGCATTGTGGTGGCTCTTTTCTTGGCCATTTTACTTGTTTATGACTCAGCTGAAGTCTCTTTCCCCCACAATGCACAGCCTTCGTTGGCTTTGCTCAGATTTTCCTCCCCATTTTTATCTTTTGCTCAGCTACATAGGGTTCAGACCAAGCCACTCTTGGCCAAAGTCATGTTTAAGGCCCCCTACGCGGCCGTTGGTTTTTTTGCCTTAATTGGTGTGTGTGGTTTGTTGCAAATCAGGGAGTTGTGTCATTGTTGTGTGTTAGTTTTGCCCAACTTTAGCTTGGAGCTCCCCTCCCATGGCTCTTGAAAGGACAAGCCTGGGCGTAGGCTCTGTCTTCCAGACTACTGGCCATGCTTGTGATATTATTTGTAAGCCTGTCTGTCTAGGAGTCGTCCCCTGCTTGAGAAGCTTATTGTTCAGTCAGTGTTTGGTCAGAGGCGGTGCTGGAACCCGTTGTAGCAGGAGGCGTCCGCCACATGATGGTGGATTTGTATGGCTTGGGCTGCTTTTAAGTGTGCACCATCCCTCTGTGACTGCTCACGAGTGGGTGTAGCCTGACATGCATGTACTGCTTTCCTGAGACCCACATCACCTCCAGGACCAAAGCTAATTTCCTTTTTTTCATTGTTGCTTGTAAATATTGGAGAGGAGAGTGAATGTGTAAGAGGCACAAGTGAACACTGGCTGTATCTTAAGAATTGCAAATGCTTATTTGTTCAGGACTGAGATATTTCACAACCTCTTTTTTTTTCAGTTGTAGGTCTTCTGTGGAAACCTGAGCCTACTAGTTGCCCCTTAATCCAGTTTTCCTCTATTGCTAATGGCACATCAGATTTTTAACTGGCCATATAGCCATTTAAGGACTACATTTCCCAGCATCCCCTGCAGGGAGGTGTGGCCATGTGACTCAGTTTGGGCCAATGAGATGTAGGTAAAGGTATCATGTTTGATTTCTGGAAAGTGTCCTTAGGGGAAGAAGCACACTCATTTTTGTCTCTCTTTTTTTGCCTCTGGAATGACTGTATAAAGGCCGGGTCTTAAAGAGTTACCTTAACACTTGATGGGGCAAAAGTTGTAGAATCCAGGGTCTCTTGAAATTGGTGGAACTGCTCTACAATCCTGGGCTATCCACCTGTGGACCTTAAAAATGGAAGAATAAAATCACTTTTTTTTTTTTTTTAAGATTTTATTTATTTATTTGACAGAGAGAGATCACAAGTAGGCAGAGAGGCAGGCAGAGAGAGGAGGAAGCCGGCACCCTGCTGAGCAGAGAGCCCGATGCGGGGCTCCATTCCAGGACCCTAGGATCATGAGCTGAGCGGAAGGCAGTGGCTTTAACCCACTGAGCCACCCGGGCGCCCCTAAAATCACGTTTTTAAGCCAGTATTAATTTACCTTTATTTGCATGCAGTAATGAGTCTAATACTAATCTCATTGATGCAGCACTAGATCAATTTTTAAATAGAAAGTGAGAAATGTGGTGTTAGGTTATGTTTGAAAAAAACACTATACCATTTTGTGATGGAATTGGTTAATCAAAGATCACAATGAGGGATGCCTGGGTGGCTCATTGGGTTAAGTGTCTGTCTTTGGCCCAGGTCAGGATCCCAGGGTCCTCAGAACAGGTCCTACATGAGGCTCCTTGCTCAGTAGAGAGCCTGCTTCTCCCTCTGCCTGCAGCTCCCTCTGCTTGTGCTCTTTCTCTCTCTCTGACAAATAAATAAAATCCTTAAAAAGAGAAAAAGATCACGATGATATGCCATTTTAAAAAAAAAAACAGATTTCTGATGTTATTGACGTACAATTTAACTGCACATGCTTTAATTATTCAGCTTGTTAAAGCATGGCATATATACACACCTGTGAAACCAGCATCTCAATTAAGATAATAAATATTTCCATTGTACTCAAAGTTTCTTCTGCTCTTTGTAATTCCCCTTCCGGCCTCTTTCTTCTTCCTGCGCCCATTTCCCAACTCCAGGCGATCACTGATCTGCTTCCTCACATTAGATTGTTGCTGGATTATTTTTATTGCTGGGTAACATTGCACTGTAAATGTATATCACAATTTGTTGGGGCACCTGGGTGGCTCAGTGGGTTAAAGCCTCTGCCTTCGGCTCAGGTCGTGATCCCAGGGACCAAGCCCCGCTTGGCAGGGAGCCTGCTTCCTCCTCTCTCTCTGCCTGCCTCTCTGCCTACTTGTGAGCTCTCTCTCTGTCAAATAAATAAATAAAATCTTAAAAAAAAAAAGTATATCACAATTTGTTTATTCATTCACTTACTGATAATCGCTAGGTTGTTTTCAATTTTGGGTATTATAGATAGGACTGGTATAAGTCTTTGTAAGTCATTTTGTGAACATCTTTCACTTCTCTTAAGTAAATGCATAGGAGTGGAATGGCTGAGCCACATTTGTCTGCTTACGTTATGCTTTAAGAAGCTGCAAAATGGTTCTCTTAAGCCTTACCTCCCCACTGGAAGTGTACATGGGTTCAGTTCCTCCACATCCTCATACCTGATATGGTCAGTCTTTTAAATTGTAGATATTGCAAGAGTCTAATAGATCTGGTTTGGTATCTCATTGTGGTTTTAATTCGCATTTCCTTAAGACTAATGATGCTAAGAATCTTTTCATGTTTTTCCTTGGTACATATCTTCTTTGAAGTTATCTCTTCAAATCTTTTGCCAAATTTTTATTGGATTTGTTACCGTCTTATTATTTCCTATTAATTGTTGCTTCTTTATTATTTATTATTGAGTTTTGAGAGTTCATTATGTTTTTTGGTTGTAATTTCTTAAAAAATTTTTTTTAAGATTTTATTTATTTATTTGAGAGAGAGGCAGTGAGAGAGAGCATGAGCGAGGAGAAAGTCAGAGGAAGAAGCAGACTCCCCGTGGAGCTGGGAGCCTGATGCGGGACTCGATCCTGGAACTCCGGGATCAAGACTTGAGCCGAAGGCAGTCGTCCAACCAACTGAGCCACCCAGGCGTCCCTGGTTGTAATTTCTTTATCAGACATTTGATTCACAAATATTTTCTCAAGCCTGTGACTTGTTTTCTCCTCCTTTGAACAGCATCTTTCAAAACATAAAAGTTGCTAATTTTGATTAAGTTCCATTTATCAATTTTAATTTTTTTGATTTATCAATTTTTATTTTTTAAAGATTTTATTTATTTATTTGACAGAGATCACAAGTAGGCAGAGAGGCAGGCAGAGAAAGAGGAGGAAGCAGGCCCCCTGCTGAACAGAGAGCCCAATAGCAGGACTCGATCCCAGGACCCTGAAATCATGACCTGAGCTGAAGGCGGAGGCTTAACCCACTGAGCCACTCAGGTGCCCCTGACTTAATCAGTTTTTAAATAGATCTTTAACCCAAGGTCACAAACATTTTCTCCTAGGTGTTCTTTTATAACTTACAGCTTTAGGGTTTTACCTTAGGTCTATGGTTCATTTTGACTTAATTTTTGTATATGTTGTGAGGGATGGATTGTTCTCTTTTCCCTCCCTCCCTTTCTTCTTCTTCTTTCTTTTGAGCTTATTAATTTTTTTCATTCTCAAAGATACAGGTTTTTATTTCATTGATTTTCTCTATTGTTTTCTATTTTTCTATTTCATTTATTTCCATTCTAATCATTATTTTTTCTTTTATTCTGCTTCTTTTGTGTTTGCCTTGCTTTTCTTTTTCTAGTTTCTAAGTGGATGAAAGCAGTGGCAAGTGATTTGAAACTTTTCTTTTTTCGAATATATGTATTTAGTGCTATAAATTTCCATCAAATTACTGCTTTTGTGCTATCAATTTTTTTTTTGAATTGTTGTGTTTTCCTTTTCATCTGGTTCAAAGTAACTTCTAATTTCCCTTTTGATTTTACCTTTAAGTCGTAGGTTTAGGAATGTGTTATTTAGGTTCCAATTATTTGGGGATTTCCCAAATATCTTTCTGTTGTTGATTTCTAACTTAATTCCACTGTTGTCAGAAAACATACTGTGTGTGATCTGAATCTGTATAACTTTACGAGAGAGTTGTTTCATTGCCCAGAATATGATCTTTGTAAATGTTCTGTGTGCCATTGAAAAGAACGTGCATTTTGCTGCCATTGGGTATTGCATTCTGCAGATGTCAGTTAGGTCTAGCTGGTTACTAGTATTCAAGTTTTCTGTGTCTTTACTGATTTTCTGTCTACTTGTTGAATCAGTTATTACACAATGGGTATTGAAATATCAATCCATACTATGTTTTTTTTTTTTTTTTTTGCAGTTTTGCCCATGTTTCCTTTATGTATTTTGTAGCTCTGTTATTAGGTACATGAATCTTTAAGATTATTATGCCCTCTTAGTGAAATGACTCTTTTTTCTTGTTTTTTGTTTTTTGTTTTTTTTTGCTTAAAAATCCATTTTGTCTTATATAAGATAGTCTTGCTTTCTTTTCATGAACATTTGAATGACATATCTTTTTTTCCCTTTTACTTGTAACCAATTTATATCTTATCTTGTTCAGTCTTTTCTCCTAGCTTCAAGAACCTTTGGAATACATTATAGCAATGCTTAATTATCCCTGATTTATTAATGCTACATCTCTATAATTTTTGAATTGGTTTTATTTGTGCTTTTTTCCCTCTCTACTAATGTTAACTTTTTTTTTTTCTTGCTTCTTTGCATGCCCGGTAATTTTTAGGTAAATAACATACACACAGTGAATTTTACTTTGTTAGGTGTTTGGGACTTCTTGTGTTCTAATAAATATTTTTGAGCTTTGCTCTGTGATACAGGTGAGTTGCTTGGAAACAGTTTAATCATTTTGGGGCTTGCTTTAAACCCTTGTTAGGTGGGGTAACAGCAGGTTTCAGTTGAGGGGAGACATTAGCCCACTACTGAGATAAAATCCTTGTAGTTATTCTACCTGATGAGCAACCTATTAGATTTTTCACTCTGGCTGATAGGAACAGAAATTATGTGTGTTCCTATTTAAGCTGCGAGCATTCTTCCTTCTATGTATTTTCCTTCTTATGTATTTGTTTTGTCCCAGAGCTTGGGCTGTTGCCATACACGCATGATGTACTGATCAGGGCTTAGCTGTATATTCAAGGGAGACTCCGCACATTTCTAGAGTTTTCTGGCTGTGTAGCTCACTCCTGTCTGGGACTCTGCCCTATAGGCTCTAACCAGGTCCCTTCTGGAATTACCCACTCTTTCTTTTCTCTGTTGAGAGAGACTGCTAGGCTCTGCCTGGGCTCCTTTTTTTTGTCAGTTGGGTCTTTTAGGAGGAAGACACTGAGATTACAAGGGGTTTATTAGGGGATGTCACTGTGAAGGATAAAAATGGGCAAGAAGCTGGACTGCACAGTGAACGTTTCAGACTGCATGAAGATAGAAAGCCTAGGAGAGAAAAGGGGAGAGGAGGGAGGATTTGGGGCCTCAAGCACTTCAGACCACACTGTAGATCTGAAGAAGCTTCCAGCCGGTCAGCAGGGGGAGCTAGAGCAAAGACTGCTGGAGAGGGTCTTCCCCAGGAAAAGAAATGGCCAAACCTGCTGTGTCACTGTCGGGGGACTCCATGGGAAGAGCATGGCCTTGGTTAAAAGTTCCGGCGGATTCTGAAGGTGCGTAGAACTGTATCCCTGGAAGGCATACAGAAAGTTCTCTTTCTAGGAGAGACTGACCAGCATACCTCTCTGGCTGCCAGTTTCATTGTACTGAATGATTACAGTCTCCCTTAGTGAATAATTCCAATAAAACAAAATCTACACTGTAAGTTATAATGTGTGTTCTTTGTTGACTGAACACGTGAACAGTTCTTTAATGAAGATTTATTGACTTCCTGCTTCATGTTCAATACCGTTCCAGCCTCTAGAAATACAGTGTCGAATAGACATTGTACCTCCTCTCGTGGAACTCACCTTCCCGTGGGGATGCATTCAGTGGGGCCACAAAGCTATTGACTTTAGATGTCACACAACCTAGCAAAGTATACACACCAAACTTGAGATCTCTGGGGCTTGAGATCACTGGGCTTGCCCAGCAGAGGAGTCTAACAGACAGGCTCCCAGAAATTACCAAATGCAAATCCACATGACCTCTTCCTCCTTCACTCTACTGTTCCCAGCCACAGAACTGAGGAGCTGTCTCTGGAAAAACATATACAAGCCCACCAGCAACTGGGGAGGCTCCATTCCTTGATAGGGAAGAGAAACATTCTGGCATTTACTCATGTAAGCCCCCCCACCTCTAATGTCAGGTGGCCCCTGCTTCTTCTTCTTCTTTTTTTTTTATTTCTTTTCAGCGTAACAGAGTTCATAGTTTTACACCACACCCAGTGCTCCATGCAATGCGTGCCC
>PISX010032549.1:0-15978 GCA_004024625.1 Mellivora capensis
TTTTTTTTTTTTAAGATTTTATTTATTTATTTGACAGACAGTGATTACAAGTAGGCAGAGAGGCAGGCAGAGAGAGAGAGAGGAGGAAGCAGGCTCCCCGCCGAGCAGAGAGCCCAATGTGGGGCCCGATCCCAGGACCCTGGGATCATGACCCGAGCCGAAGGCAGAGGCTTTAACCCACTGAGCCACCCAGGCGATTTTATTTTCAAGTAATCTCTCTACCCAACATGAGCTTGAACTCACAACCATGAGATCAAGAGTCCCATGGTCTACTGAGTGAGCTAGCCAGGCACCCCAAGAACAATGCAATAAAAAAAACAAATGGGTAAAGAATTTGAACAGACATATTATATTGAAAGGTATAGAAATGACTAAACAGGGGCGCCTGGGTGGCTCAGTGGGTTAAAGCCTCTGCTTTCGGCTCTGGTCATGATCCCAGGGTCCTGGGATCGGGCCCCACATTGGGCTCTCTGCTCCGCGGGGAGCCTGCTTCCTCCTCTCTCTCTCTCTGCCTGCCTCTCTTGCCTACTTGTGATCTCTGTCTGTCAAATAAATAAATAAAATCTTAAAAAAAAAAGAAATGACTAAACGTGCCAGATAGAAAATAGTGTGTATCATATGATTCCATTTATGTGGCGTTCTAGAGTAGACAGATCTAATCTCTAGTGGAAAACAAAGAACAAAAACAGACTAGTGGTTACCTCTCTAGCAGGGATAGATGTAGGCATTGCTTGAAAAAGGGCATGAGAGAACTTTCTAGAGTGATGATAACACATTCTTTGTTTAGTAGGGGTTTGAATTAAACTCATTTGTCAAAATTCATCAACTGGTACACATAAGATCTGTGCATTTTTAAAATGTAAACTTTAAATCTTTACATGGAAAACTTACATTAAATTAAAAAAAATTTTTTTTTAAATATTGGGAAAAGGGACTGAATTGCAGAGAGACAAGTGTGGAAACACATTTAAAAGTGTGCTGAAGTTTTTTTACGATAGAGATAATGATTGGGTAGTGACCTGGGAGACAGAAAGGCATGAAGAGATTTAAGAAAGTTTTAAAGGCTGCATCTATGGGTCTGCCTAGGGATTGAATGTGGGTAGTAACAGAAGGGAATCAGGAGAACTTCTGGGTTTCTGGCCTTGTATTCTGTGTAGATAGTGTTATTACTGGGAAGAATAATAGGTCTGTCGAGAAAATTAAAAATTCCATTTTGGCCAATTATAATGTGGCCAAAATGGAATTTTGGGGAAAGACTTCCCCTCCACCCCCAAATATTTCAAAGTGTATCTATCAAGTATATAGTTGGGTTTTTGAATTCAGAGGAAAAGCCCTGTCGATATATATGCATTTGAGAATTGGCAGGATAGAGATGGTATTTAAAGCCATGAGCATAGATGAAATAACCTAGGGAGCTGGCCGATAGAGAAATTTGTCCAAAACTGACCTCTGAGAATTTTCAGTGTTTAGAGATTGGGCAGAAAATGAGAGATAGTAAAGGAGACTGAGGAGGGCCTGTGAGACTGGAGGAAAACCAGCTGAATGTGGCTTCACAGATAGAAAATCTGTTATCTATTCCAGGCAAGCTTTTTCCATTTTTTTCAAGAAGTTTCTCATAATTTTTGTATGAATTAACATAAATGTGAAAGACAACTTTTTAATTGTTTATTTATTTTTTAAATATTTTATTTATTTGTCAGAGAGAGACAGACAGAGTTCAAACAGGGGGAGCAGCAGACAGAGGGAGAAGCAAGCTACCAGATGAGCAAGGAACCCAATTCGGTACTGAATTCCAGGGCCCTGGGATCATGACCTGAGCTGAAGGTAGAGACTTAAGGGCTGAGCCACCCAGGCGTCCTTAAACAACTTTTTTTAAAAGTCTTTTTTTTTTTTAATTTTTAAAGATTTACTTATTTTAGAGAGAGTGTGAGCACCTGCGTAAGCTAGGGAGGGGGAGAAAGAGAGAAGCAGACTCTTCTTCCCTGAGCGCTGGGTCCCAGGACCCTGAGATCATGACGTGAGCCAAAATCAAGAGTTGGTCACTCAACTGCCTGAGTCACCCAGGTGCCTGCTCCAAAAGATAATTTTTGATAAAGATTATTTTAAAATTGGATGATGAGGGATACCTGGGTGGCTCAGTTGGTTAAGCATCTGCCTTGGGCTTGGGTCATGATCCCAGGGTCCTGGGATCAAGTCCCATATCAAGCTCCTTGCTCAGTGGGGAACCTGCTTCTCCCACTGTCTGCTGTTCCCTCTGCTTGTGCGTGCGCTCTCTCTCTGTCAATTAATGAAAATCTTTAAAAATAATAATAAATAAATAAAATTGGATGATGGGGGCACCTGTCTGGCTCAACCAGACAAGCATGTGAATCTTGACATTGGAGTTATGAGTTTGAGACTCATGTTGGGTTTAGAGATTACTTAAAAAATAAAATCTTCTGGGGAGGGTGTTGGGAGGCATGGGGTGGCTGGGTTGTGGACATTGGAGGGTATGAGAAAAAATAATTAAAAAAATAAAATCTAAAAATGATTATTATTTAGAAGATTTTATTTATTATTTGAGAGAGAGCAAGAGCCAGAGAGAGAGGATGAGTGGGGTGAAGGGCAGAGGGAGAAGCAGAATCCCTGGTGAGCAGGGAGCCCATTTTAGGGCCTGATTCCGGGACTCCAGGATCATGACTTGAGCTGAAGGCAGACTCTTAACCGACTGAGCCACCCAGGTGCCCCAAAATCTTAAAAAACTGTGATAAAATAAAATTGGATGATAGCTTTATGAGGTGATTATTTTATTATTTTTAACACATTTCATTCAGAAATATTCCCTAGTATATTATTTTTTTGAAAAAATTTTTTTGGTGGGGGAAGCCTGGGTAGCTCAGTTGGTTAACCCTCTGCCTTTGGCTGAGGTCATGGTTCCAGGGTCCTGGAATCAAGTCCCATATTGGGCTCCTTGCTCAGCCGGGAGCCAGCTTCTCCCTCTGCCTTCTGTTCTCCCTACTTAGGCTCTCTCTGACAAATAAATAAACAAAACCCTTAAAAAAGTTTTTTTAAAGGATTTTATTTATTTGAGAGAGAGTGAGAGAGAACAAGTAGGCAGAGAGGCAGGCAGAGGGAGAGGAGAAGCAGCTCTGCTGAGCAAGGATCCCTGATCCAGGGCTCCATCCCAGGACCCCAGGACCATGACCCCAGCCTAAAGCAGAGGCTTAATAGACTGAGCCACCCAAATGCCCATTAAAAACTTTTAAAAATTAAACTAATATCTACATCCAATGATGTCATAGCTGAAGAGTACAAGTAGGGTGGTTCATTGATCAGTGTGAACTTTGTCTACTGTTGAAAAAAATGGAAATAGTTTATAAGACAAGTACAGATATTAGTACTTTTATAGATTTAGTTGTGGCTTGATGAGGAAGTTCTTATCTGACAGCTTCTATTTTCCCAATGAGTTTTCCAAAAAACAAAAAAAAACAAGAAAAAAAAAAAAAGAGGAGGAGGGGCTCTTGGAGTCTTGAGATTCAGCCCCACCTGGGGCTCCCGTCTCTCTTATTCTCCCTCTGCTCCTCCCCCTGCTCATGCTCACGTGCGCTCTTTCTCCTTCTGAAATAAATCAATCTTTTTTTTTTTTTTAAAGATTTTATTTATTAGAGAGAGAGATCACAAGTAGGCAGAGAGGCAGGCAGAGAGAGAGAAAGGGAAGCAAGTTCCCCGCTGAGCAGGGAGCCCGATGTGGGGCTCGATCCCAGGACTCTGAGATCATGACCTGAGCCGAAGGCAGTGGCTTATCTCACTGAGCCACCCAGGTGCCCCTAAAATAAATCAATCTTAAAACAGGGCGCCTGAGTGGCTCTGGGTTAAGCCTCTGCCTTCGGCTCAGGTCATGATTTCAGAGTCCATGAATTGGGCTCTTTGCTAGTCAGGGAGCCTTCTACCCTCCGCCCCACTCCGCCCCGCCCCGCCTGCCTCTCTGCCTACTTGTGATTCTGTCAAATAAATAAATAAAATCTTTTAAAAACAAAACAAAACAAAACAAAACAAAGACAACAGGCAGGGGCACCTGGGTGGGCCAGTTGGTTAAGCCTCTGCCTGCTTTCCACTCAGGTCAAAATCCCAGGCTCCTGAGATCCACCTTGCCTGAGGCTCCCTGCTCAGCGGGGAGTTTGCTTCTCCCTGCCCTCTCCCCCGTGCTCTCTCAAAAAAATAAAAAAATAAAAGAAAGAAAGAAAGAAAGAGGGGAGGTTGTTTCCCCCCAAGTTAAAAATTCTGCAAGCTAACAAGGGACGGCTGGGTTTGGGCAATTAATTGATTTTAAGAGTGTGAGTTGAGCAAGGATTGGTGTGTCTAAGAGAAAGAGCGGGAGCATTTAGTCTGGGCCAGATTACGAAACTCCTTGTCTACCAAACCGCAGAACAAGGGAGTAAAGACTGTTCAGACCATCGCCACCCGGTGGGGGGCTCCGCGTGGAACTCGCCAGGCCGGGACGGGGCTCTTTCGCGCAGGTCCCTTGGAACCACAGCGGGAAGGCGCATGCGCACGGCGTCTCCCAAACTCGCGCTTCTTTTTCTCGTCGGAGCTGCTGGGGTTTCCCTGATTTTACCTGGCGACAGTTTGCGTTCTCCGCGCCTGTCGTGGCGCAACTGGAAGACCTGGAGCTGCTGAAGAAGAGTCTCGGGGAAGAGGCTGAGCCGCCGGCGGAGCGGTGAGCGGAGCGGAGGGAGGGCCTGGGAGCCCGGCGGGAGATTTGAAAGGAAGGAGCGGGAGAGGCGGCACCCGCGCCCGCGAGGCTCGGGGTTAAATGACCCCACTCGGGCCTCCCGACGAGTTTGCAAAGCTGGGGTCCGCTTCGTAGTGTTCTCTTTGGGGCCACGCTCGGGCCAGAGACGGCTCCCTTAACGGTTCATTTCTTTCTCTTGATAGCACTTACCCGAATTCGGGGAGTGCCAGGCACCTTAAACGCCCTCATAAAGGGAAGTTGCAACTGTAGATGCTTTCCTCTATGTTTAAGTCGGGGAAATTTGCTCCAGGAGAGCTCTCTACCCTCAACTTGGATTAGTCAGGACAACTTGACCCATAATCATGGTGTGAAATTATTTTCAATTAATAATGATACTAATTATTGTTGACGGATCTTTTGCATTTTGGGTTTTGATCAGCATTATCCTTTGCGAAATCCTTAAGGCATGCCAGCTGACCCCGGGAAATTCATGGCCTGAGGCCTCCTGAAGTAGGTGAATGAGGCGATTGCTGAGTTAGAGAGCCGAGGGTTGGGTGTTGTAATTACAGAGGTAATGACGTTGGACTCAGTTGTACTGTCACTGACAAAGACTGCAGTCAAACTGGAAAGACTAACGAGGGACTTAGTGTTTTCTGTAACGATTAGAGAATTCTGCAGTTTTCAGGCGGCTAGGATTAATGTATAAAAGTGTTGTGAAGTTGACCTGCCCGTTATAAATAAGAAATGTGTGAGTTACTCCCGTGAAGGAATGAGCTAACATGACAGGTATTAAGCTTGCTTTTCTCTGCGAGGTAGGGGCTAGTTGTTTCTCACTGAAATTTTATAGGATTTTCTTCATGAAATAGTAGTTTGGAGTAGTGATTTCTAAGTAGGCCTAAAGGTTAATGTAATACTGTGGCTCACAGTAGGACATCAGCAAACCACCCACACTATGCTTTTCCCTGACAAATATCCCTTTCTTTCTTTTTTTTTTTTTTTAAGATTTTATTTGTTTATTTGACAGAGATCACAAGTAGGCAGAGACAGGCAGAGAGAGAGAGAGAGAGAGAGGGAGGGAGGCAGGCTCCCTGCTGAGCAGAGAGCCGGATGTGGGGCTCCATCCCAGGACCCTGAGATCAAGACCCTGAGATCAGGACCTGAGCCGAAGGCAGAGGCTTTAACCCACGGAGCCACCCAGGCGCCCCCAAATATCCCTTTCATTTATAAAAAGGATAGTGTCCAAGTCATTTCCTTTTGCTTGTACTTTGGTAAGGTTTGCACCAGTGGCAGGAATTTGTTATTTAATATTTTTCAATTTATCCTTGATTGTCGTGATTATGGATGTCCCAGAGAGCTCCTCCTAAAAACCAAGAATGTATTTGGAAAAATCCATATCATAAGCATGTTTTAAATGGCATTATGTCTGGGAAGTTTTTGTTTTGTTTGTTTTCTTAAGATTTTTTTATTTATTTAACAGAGAGAGAGATCACAAGTACGCAGAGAGGCAGGCAGGGGTGGGGTGGGAAGCAGGCTCCCTGCTGAGCAGAGAGCCTGATGCGGGGCTCGATCCCAGGACCCTGAGATCATGACCTGAGCAAAAGGCAGAGGCCCAACCCTCTGAGCCACCCAGGCACCCCATGTCTGGGAAGTTTTTTTTTTTTTAAGATATTTATTTACTTATTTGACAGACAGAGATCACAAGTAGGCAGAGAGGCAGGCAGAGAGAGAGGAAGGGAAGCAGGCTCCCTGCTGAGCAGAGAGCCTGATGTGGGGCTCGATTCCAGGACGCTGGGATCAAGACCTGAGTGGAAGGCAGAGGCTTTAACCCACTGAGCCACCCAGGCACCCCTGGGAAGTTTTTAAATAGGAATTCTGCTATGCCCTGAGTCTCTTAATTTTTGCCTATTTAGCTAATGATCATCGTGATAAGCTTTCTACAAGAAGCAAACCTAGAAAATTGAGAAGGTTGGTTTGTAGATAAAGGAAATTGGATGATTTATTTCATATTATAATAGTTTTGTTTGTATATGTTTCAGATTTCAGAAGAAGGTGGAAGCTTCCTTTTCTAAAATGATTCTGAGCGGAGGAATGGATAACCGGTACCTGGTGTTAGCAGTCAATATTGTACAGAATGAAGAAGGAACCAATGAAAAACACCTGATCATTACTTCTTCCCAGTCACAAGAAAATAAAGAACTGTGTATCCTTAGGAATGACTGGTAATTTTTTTTTTTTTTTTTTAATGACTGGTAATTTTCGTGTTACTTTGAGCACTGATCTGGCTTAAGGGGACCATCTTAAAACTCATCACATTGGCTTGTGTGGATGTTGCTATAATTTAATCGTTAATAAAGGGAATAGATATGAACCTGAATTAATTTCTTGTAGAAATTGTGCTTGTTACCCCAGCATCTCAAGCTCCTTATTCTGAAACTTGGTTTTTATTATTTGAAAATTTATTACAAAGGTCCTTATTAAGCGACTACTTCTAAAATTTCCCAGCACTTTTTTGTCTTAAGATTGCAGCTTTTCACTAAGAGTAAAAATAATTACAGCATAAGAACATTCTTTTTTTTTAAGATTTTATTTATTTATTTGACAGAGAGAGATCACAGTAGACATAGAGGCAGGCAGAGAGAGAGAGAGGGAAGCAGGCTCCCTGCTGAGCAGAGAGCCCAATGCGGAACTCGATCCCAGGACCGTGAGATCATGACCTGAGCCGAAGGCAGCAGCTTAACCCACTGAGCCACCCAGGTGCCCAGCATAAGAACATTCTTAAACCCTAGATTTCTCTACTCAAGCAAAGTATGGTTTATGAGAGGTGAAGGGGAAATGCAGAGAAAGTGGAGGTCTAATTTTGTCTATTTAGGCTTTTTGTCTGGATAAAAATGATAAATATTTTTTTTTTAAAGATTTTTATTTATTTATTTGACAGACAGAGATTACAAGTAGGCAGAGAGACAGGAAGAGAGAGAGGAGGAAGCAGGTTCCCCGCTGAGCAGAGAGCCCGATGCAGGGCTTGATCTCAGGGTCCTGGGATCATGACCCGAGCCGAAGGCAGAGGCTTTAACCCACTGAGCCACCCAGGTGCCCCAAAAATGATAAATATTTTATGCTTAACACATTGGGTTTGGCTTCATGCCTTAAGACTTACAGAAACTAAATACGCTAGAAGTTTTAGGAATGAGAGAATTACTATTGAAATAATCTAATCCATCATTGGAGTGATGTATTAACACTATTAAAGATTTGGTACTTTTGCGTTAGATGATGCTAACATTAAGCAGTTTTCCTTTTTGGCATTTTTAAGAAGACCCCTGAGTATTCTCAGGTATATTTCAAAGGTAGAAAGGAGCAGAGTGACTAGGAGTTGATTCAAAAGACTACATCCTAGTGTTAGATTTTTTTTGAAAGACCCAAAAGTTTACAGATACTGTTCCTTCAGATAAAATATTCGTTTACTTTTTGAGGCTTCTTTAATATGTTTAAATGTAGGAATCTAAACTATGTATACTATGCTTTATTTGTAGGTGCTCTGTACCAGTGGAGCCAGGGGACATCATTCATTTGGAGGGAGACTGCCTATCTGATACTTGGATAATAGATGAAGATTTTGGATATTTGATTCTATATCCAGACATGCTGATTTCTGGCACAAGCATAGCCAGTAGTATTCGGTGTATGAGAAGAGCTGTCCTGAGGGAAACTTTTAGGGTGAATAATATTAACAGCTGGTGTTTCTACGGGTATTAGAGTTACAGAGCACTTTCACACTTTCAAAAAAAATTCTTTTTTAGATTTATTTACTTGACAGAGAGAAAGAGCGCACACAAGCAGGGGGAGTGGCATGCAGAGGGAGAGGGAGAAACAGGTTCCCCACTGAGCAGGGAGCCTGACGGGCTCAATCCCGGGACCCTGGGATCATGACCTAAACCAATGGCAGACGCTTAACTGACTGAGCTAGCCAGGCGCCTGATAACACTTTTTCTTTTTTTTTAAAGTAAACTCTCATGTATCCATTTTGTTGTTCCCAAACATTCTATTATTTTGCAAGTAAATGAAAGCTGAGGATCTTTAAAATATAAATATAGGGATGCCTGGGTGGCTCAGTTGGTTAAGCGGCTGCCTTCGGCTCAGGTCATGATCCCAGTGTCCTGGGATCGAGTCCCACATCGGGCTCCTTGCTCGGCAGGGAGCCTGCTTCTCCGTCTGCCTCTGCCTGCCACTCTGTCTGCCTGTGCTTGCTCACTCTCTCTCTGACAAATAAATAAAATCTTTAAAAAATATATAAATATAATATCTTTATCATACATAATATAAAGAATCATAATTCCTTAAATTAATATAATGCCCAATTTTCTGTAATGTCTTTTTATTATTTTTTATTTTTATTATCATTGTTTAGAGAGAAGGGGAGTGCTTGTAGGGTTGGGGGGTAGGGGGAAAGGGAGCGAGAATCTCAGGCAGGCTCTATGCTCAGTTCCAAGCCAGACATGCTCCATCTCACAGCCCTGAGATCATCATTTGAGCTGAAATCAAAAGTTGGATGCTTAACCGACTGAGCTACCCAGGCGCCCCTGTAATGTGTTTTATTGAAAATATCCTTTTAGGGGGACCTGGGTGGCTCAGTGGATTAAGTGTCTGCCTTCAGTTCATGTCATGATACTAAGGTCTGGGATCGAGCCCTGAATTGGGCTCCCTGCTTCGTGGGGAGTCTGCTTCAATCTCTCTCTCTGCCCCTCCCCCTTGCTCATACTCTTTCTCTTGCTTGTGCTCTCTCTCTCAAATAATAAATAAAATCTTTAAAATTTTTGTCAGAGGGAGAGAGAGAACACAAGCAGGGGGAGTGGCAAGTAGAGGCAGAGGGAGAGGGAGAAGTAGGATCCCCGCTGAGCAGGGAGCCTGATGCAGACTGATCCCAGGAGCCTGGGAGCATGACCTGAGCTGAAGGCAGGCGCTTAACTGACTGAGTCACCCAGACGCCCAAGAAATATCTTTTTATTCAGTTGTTTTCTTAGAATCAGTCAGAATCCAAATAAGGTCTTTTTCTTTTTCTTCTTTTTTTAAAAGATATTATTTATTTTATTATTTTTAAAAGATTTTATTTATTAGAGAGCACGCACATGGGAGGGAGAGACAGTCTGAAGCAGACTCTGTGCTGAGTGCAGAGGGCACTTTGCAGGGCTTGATCACATGACCGTGAGAGCATGACCTGAGCAGATACCAAGGGTCAGATGCTTAAGCAACTGAGTCACCCTGCACCCCTTAAGATTTTATTTTTTATTATTTTTTAATTATTTTTATTTTTTTAAAGATTTTATTTATTTATTTGGCAGACAGAGATCACAAGTAGGCAGAGAGGCAAAGGGGGAGGTGCAGAAGCAGGCTCCCTGCTGAGCAGAGGGCCTGATGTGGGGCTTGATCCCAAAACCCTGAGATCATGACCTGAGCCAAAGGCAGAGGCTTAACCCACTGAGCCACCCAGGCGCCCCAAGATCTTATTTTTTTTAAGTAGTCTCTAATCCCAACATGGAGCTTGAAACTACAACCCCAAGATCAAGATTTGCATGGTTCTCTGACTGAGCCAGCCAGGTTCTTCCAAAAAAAATATCTTTGCGTTATGTTTGGTTGGTACGTCTCTTAAGTTTCTTTTAATCTATATTCTACCTTATACTTACCCTCTTTGCTTCAGTGCCATTTGTTGAAGAACCTGGGTTTTATTTGTTAAAGAGTTTCTCCTTTTCAGGGTATTTTTAAAATTATACAATTTATATGTGTGTAGAAATCCAAAAATACAGCTGAGCAAAAAGAAAAAAAAAGAAAAATCCCTAAATAGACATTTTCTAATAGTCTTAGTTGTCAATTAATTGTAGTTTTAAAAAATCAGCTTTGTATTTTCATTTGTGGGTAGGGGGAACTATCAACTTGTCTGTTAACTACATTTTATAAGGTAGCCCTGAATATTTTTTAATTCTTAAAAACTTTTTATTTTAAGTACTTTAAGACTCACAAAGAACTTGCATAAATAGTACAGAGAGTCCTCTGTAAATTAATTTTTAAGATTTCTGAAGCATGTCTTGGTGGCTTTATTTTTATTTTTTTAAAGATTTTATTTATTTGACAGAGATCACAAGTAGGCAGAGAGGCAGGCAGAGAGGGGGAAGCAGGCTCCCCGCCGAGCAGAGAGCCCCATTCGGGGCTTGATCCCAGGACCCTGGGATCATGACCCGAGCTGAAGGCAGAGGCTTTAACCCACTGAGCCACCCAGGTGCCCTTCTTGGTGGCTTTATTATATCTTTAAGAGGAAGGTCTAGGCTAAGAATAGAGTTAATTGAGAAATATAGTGTCTTTTTAAAAAATAGTGTTTCTTTTTGACTGGAGGGAAAATTTTTGACAAGTTCCTTTGTCAAAAATCTTTGTTGTAAGTTTGAAGTTTGTTTTGTTTTGTTTTTTAAGTTTTTATTTATTTGACAGAGACAGACACAGAGGGAACACAAGCAGGGGGAGTGTGAGAGGGAGAAGCAGACTCCCTGCTGAGCAGGGAGCCTGATGCAGGGCTCAATCCCAGGACCTGGGAATCATAACCCAAGGTGAAGGCAGACGCTTAATGACTGAGCCATCCAGGCTCCCTGAAGTTTATGTTTGAATAATAACTTTTACTTTTTTTTTTTTTTAATTTATTTATTTGTCAGAGAGGGAGAGAGAGCGAGCAAGCACAGGCAGACAGAGTAGCAGGCAGAGGCAGAGGGAGAAGCAGGCTCCCTGCCGAGCAAGGAGCCCGATGTGGGACTCAATCCCAGGATGCTGGGATCATGACCTGAGCCGAAGGCAGCCGCTTAACCAACTGAGCCACCCAGGCGTCCCAATAATAACTTTTACTTACATGAATTTACGAGCTATGGCTGTATTGGGTTTTATTTGAGTAGATTATAAAGTGAAATTAGAAAATAATATTTTAAGCATTTGAGAATACATTGAAATTTTTCATATAGGTTATTTTTAATGTTTTCAAAATGGAAATCACTGATTCAAAAAGAACATGTTTGTAAAATCAAGTAATTCTGAATAGAAGAAAGTAAAAGTTGGGTGCCTGGGTGGCTCAGTCAGTTGAGTGTCTGCTTTTGGCTCAGGTCATGATCTCAGGGTCCTGGGATCCAGCCCTGCATTGGGCTCCCTGCTCATGGGGAGTCTGCTTCTCCCTCTCCCTCTCCCCCTGCTTGTGCACGCTCTTCTCTCTCAAATGAATAAATTAAAAAAAAAAAAAAAACACTTAAAAGTTAAAGTCTGGGACGCCTGGGTGGCTCAGTTGGTTAAGCGGCTGCCTTCGGCTCAGGTCATGATCCCAGCGTCCTGGGATCGAGTCCTGCATCGGGCTCCTTGCTCAGCAGGGAGCCTGCTTCTCCCTCTGCCTCTGGCTGCCTGTGCTCTCTCTCTCTCTCCCTCTCTGACAAATAAATAAATAAATAAAATCTTAAAAAAAAAAAAGTGAAAGTCATCTATAATTTTACTCACTAGAAAAAAGTTGTTTAATATTTTGACATTTGTCTTACCCGTGCACTTTGGCTGTGGTGGTTTAATAGGATAGATAATAAATATGGGATCATGTCTGTTAATATGTTTTGAAATAAAATGTATGTTTTTTTTTTAATAGAGCTCTGATCCAGCCACGCGCCAAATGCTGATTGGTACAGTTCTTCATGAAGTATTTCAAAAAGCAATAAGCAATAGCTTTGCCCCAGAAAAGCTGCAAGAATTTGCTTTTCAAACTGTTCAAGAAATAAGGCATCTCAAGGAAATGTAAGTAGTTACAACATGTGCTATAGGTACTATTTTATTGTAGAGCATTTTCTCCTGGAATCTATAAGGTATTTCATTATTAGACTATTAAATATAAATCAGAATAATACTAGAATGCAAATTCAGGGTTGTAGTACCCTACTGCAGTTCTGTGAAGAGCTTCTGAAATTGCAGAATAGAAACTCTTGAGCTAAAAATATCCGTACACGTGCACATAGACTCTGGCTGCTCTCCAAGAGTGTGAAAAACATTTTGCTTTATTTCTAGAAATGTGACATACTATAAATTGTATGGGCTTGGGAGTCAGATGGACCTAGTTTTAAATTTTAGCTTTGCCAGTTTTAGGTTTGAACAGGTTACCTAAAGATTTTGAAAAAGGCCGTAATACCTATTTTGCAAACTTTTATGACAGTAGAGAGAATATACGTAAACCCACAAATGGCTAATCGTTGACATTTTATGAGTGACTACATGCAGAGAGGTTGTCATATTCTGCTGTTTCTTTGTGACTCTTATTATTGCAAACCTTGTTTTTTCACAGAATTATTTTTATTAGGGGTAATTTTGATTTCCAGACTAGTTGACGTAAACCTTTTCCCAGATGTAATTCTTTCCCTGTTTATTTATTTTAAAAAATATTTGTTTATTTATTTATTTATTTGACACAGAGAGAGAGAGATCACAAATAGGCAGAGAGGCAGGCAGAGAGAGAGAGGGGGAAGCAGGCTCCCTGCTGAACAGAAAGCCCCATGTAGGCCTTGATCCCAGGACCCTGGGATCATGACCTGAGCAGAAGGCAGAGGCTTAACCCACTGAGTCACGCGGTAACCTCTTTCCCTGTTTATATGGAAAAAATGTGTTCCAGAATGCCATACAACTGATTTACTAATGACATATGATCTATTGTCCTAAAAATTTTTTCTTTTCTTTTTTATTTTTTTATTTTTAATTTTTATTTATTTATTTGAGAGAGAGAGAGAGAATGAGAGATAGAGAGAGCATGAGTGGAGAAAGGTCAGCAGGAGAAGCAGACTCCCTGCCGAGCAGGGAGCCCGATGTGGGACTCGATCCCGGGACTCCAGGATCATGACCTGGGCTGAAGGCAGTCGCTTAACCCACTGTGCCACCCAGGTGCCCCTCTTTTTTATTTTTTTTAAAGAAGATTTTATTTATTTATATGAGAGAGAAAGACCATAAGAAGAGGAGAGAGCAGGAATGAGGGGAGAGGCAGAGGAAGAAGCAGACTTCCCACTGAGCCAGGAGCCCAATACAGGACTCGATCCCAGGACCTGGAGATCAGGACCTGAGCTGAAGGCAGATGCATAAATAGCTGAGCCTCCCAGGCACCCCATCCTAAAAACATTTTAGAACCCTGATGTGTGTCAGGCCCTATGTTCAGTGCTTTTAGTCATCTTATATGATCTGTTATAAATGAAGAAACACTAACACAGAGAGGTTGTGCCTTCGTCAAGGTTTTCCTGTAAAACAGATATTTTGCTTTTTTAAAATAGAAATGTCATATATATAAAGTAACTTATCTTTTTTTCTCTATTAAGTTTTTAATTATACTTCCAGTATAGTTAACATACAGTGTTATATTAGCTCAGGTGTACAATGTAGTGATTTAGCACTTCCACACATCACCCTGTGCTCATCGAGATAGTCGAGTCTTAATCTCCTTCATCTATTTCACCCATTCTCCCACCCACCTCCTCTCTGATAACCATCAGTTTGTTCTTTACAATTAAGAGTCTGTTTTTTGGTCAGTGCCTTTTTTTCCCTTTGTTGGTTTTTTTCGTTTTTGTTTTGTTTTGTTTTTGTTTGTTTCTTAAATTTCACATATGAGTGAAATTGTATGGTATTTGTCTTTCTCTGACTTCCTTCGCTTAGTATTATACTCTCTAGGTCCATCCATGTTGTTGTAAAAGGCAAAATTTCATTCTTTTTTATGGCTGGCTGAGTAATATTCCTGTGTGTGTGTGTGTGTGTTTGTGTGTATGTGTGCGCGCGCGCACGCTCACTCTCTCTTGCCATCTTTATCCACTTACCTATTGATGGACACTTGGGCTGCTTCTACAATTTTTCTATTGTAAATGCTGCTATAAACATAGGGGTGCATATACCCTTTTGAATTAGTGTTTTTGTATTCTTTGGGTAAATCCGCAGTAGTGTGATTTCAGGATCAAAGGGTAGTTATATTTTTAATTTTTTTTTAAGGAACGTCCATACTGTTTCCACTGTGGCTGCACCAGTTTGCATTTCCACCAATAGTACATAAGGGTTTTTTGGTTTTTTTTCCCCACATCCTTGCCAACACTTGTTTATGGCATTTCAGAGTTTTTTTTTTTAAATTTATTTTGACAGAGAGAGGCCACAAGTAGGCAGAGAGGCAGGCAGAGAGAGAGGGGGAAGCAGGCTCCCCGCTGAGCAGAGAGCCCGATGCGGGGCTCGATCCCAGGACCCTGAGATCATGACCTGAGCGGAAGGCAGAGGCTTTAACCCACTGAGCCACCCAGGCGCCCCGCATTTCAGAGTTTTAATTTTTTTTGTCATACCCTAATCAACATACAGTGATACCTATTGTGTGTTGTATTGATCATTGCCCTGAAACAAATCACATCAAAACTTAGTAGCTTAAGGGGCACCTGGGTGGCTTTGTCAGTTAAACATCTGCCTTCCCAGGGTCCTGGGATCAAGCCCCACCTTTGGCTCTCTGCTCAGCGGGGAGCCTGCTCCTCCCTCTCCCCCTGCCTGCCACTTCCCCTGCTTGTGCTCTCTCTCTCTCTCTCTCTCTCTGTCAAATAGAACAAAAAAACTTAGTAGCTTAAAAAAAAACCATAGTGGCTTGGATGACAGGTATCTAACCAATTATCTCATAGTTTCTGTAGGTTAGGAATTCAGAGGTGGCTTAGCTGGATGGCTCGGGCTCAGGGTCTCCTGTTTGGAGCTGCAGTCCTTTGAAGGGAGGATCTGCTTCCAAGGTGATACAGTCATGACTGTTGTCATGAGGCTTCAGTTTCTTGCCACGTGAGTCTCTCCTACAACATAGCAGCTGCTATTTCAGATTAAAGGGTCTAAGAAAGTGTGCAAGCAGGAAGCTGTAGTGCTCCCCCCCCCTTTTTAAAGTGAACTCTACCCCACGTGTGGGGTGAAAACTTACCACACCAAGATCAAGAGTTACATGCTCTAGTGACTGAGCCAGTCAGTTGTCCCATCAAGAGAAAACTTGTTTGTTTTTTAAGATTTTGTTTATTTGACAGAGTGAGACGCAGTGAGAGAGGGAACACAAGCAGGAGGAGTGGGAGAGGGAGAAGCAGGCTTCCCGCTGAGCAGGGAGCCAGATGCGGTCGGACCCCAGAACTCTGGGATCACAACCTGAGCCAAAGGCAGACATTTACTGACTGAGCCACCCAGACACCCCAAGAGAAAAATTTTTTAAAATTCCCAGACCCTGGGACGCCTGGGTGGCT
>PISX010032550.1:0-16075 GCA_004024625.1 Mellivora capensis
GTCTCCTCTGGTGGCTCCCTCCCCCTTTTGTTTATCTTCTGATACCAGTCCCGTGTTCCTGCTCCGCTTTACCTGCCCACTGGCGTCTTCTGCCCCTGTAGAGATCCTGACGTCCCACTGGCGTCTTCTGCCCTCGTAGAGATCCTGACGAGTAGAATTTTGATCTCAGGCTGATTTCATGAGTGATCGGAGTTCCTTGGTAGGTAATCAGCTCACTTTAGGGGACAGGTTGAACCAGAGCCTCCTCCTAGTTCCCCGCCCTCTTGTCTCCCCCTAAGTCTCCCCAGCCTTCTTTTTATTTGCAATTGCTTATACCTCCCATCTATAGCTTAGCAACAGGGGCAAAACAATGAATTTAATGAACTCATTGTTTTTTGAGTCTTAGTTTTAGTCCACGATCGGTAGGGTCCATAGGCAGCAGTATCCACCTCTGGGGTGGGGGGGCATTCTCATCCTCGGCTCCTTTGCCATGACCTGCATGAATCCAGGCCCTGATGCCTTCTATTTTTTGCCGTGGGGGTGATCAGGTTGACAGTAAATGGTCCCTTCCAGTGAGGCTCCAGGTTTCCCACCTGGTGGCGGTGTATCCAAACCAAGTCTTGGAGTTGGTAAGGATGTAGCTCCACCTTCATCTCCGTCCCAGTGTGGGCAGTCCAGATGCCTGCATGGGCTCCTTTAAGACAGACTGTAATGTCTACAGTGACTGGAGTACAGACTGATCAGTCATTTGTGCTATACCAACCTCTTGTAATCGGCGGTGGGGGAGGGGGGTTTCCTGAACATTACTTCAAATGGGGTCACCTTTTTGAAATAGGGTGTATATCGCGCCCTGAGGAGGGCGAAGGGAAGGCGATCTACCCACCCACCACCAGTCTCCAGAACTAACTTTGTCAAGGTCTCTTTAAGAGTCCGGTTCATTCTTTCTACTTGCCCTGAGCTCCGGGCCGGTAGACACAATGTAGTTTCCAATTAGTGCCTATGGCTTTGGCCAATGCCTGTGAGACTGAACTCACAAATGCAGGGCTATTGTCTGACCCGATCCAAGAGGCAGCCCAAACCTAGGAATTATTTCTTCTAGTAGCTTTTTGGCTACCATTCCTGCCATTTCATGTTTGGCGGGAAAAGCTTCCACCCAGCCTGAAAAGGTATCTACAAAAACTAACATATACTTGTGCCCATATTTTCCCAGTTTCATCTCTGTAAAATCTATTTCCCAATAAATTCCTGGTTCCTTACCTCTTTCTCTTTTCCCTCTTCCCATTCTAGTTCCTCCCGCATTGACTGCCTGGCACTGAGCACATCTATCAACCACATCCTGAGCCATACGCCCTAATTTAGAAATCTGGAACTGCTTGCCCATAAGCTCCTTAAGCTTGCGTGTTCCCAGATGAGCGCCCTGATGTATTTGGCTTACTAATTTTCTTCCTAGTCTTTGAGGAAGAATTAACTTTCCTGTTCTAGTCTTAGCCCAATCCCCTTCATAGTCTGATTTAGTCTCTGTAAATATTTTAAATCTTCCTCTGAATAGTTTGGTTTTTCTGGTAGGGCCAGAGCTGGGAGTGTAACCAGCTCTTGTGCTGTTTCTCGAGCTGCTTGCTTCGTGACCCTGCTTGCTTTGTGGCCCAATCTGCTAATTGATTTTCTTTTGAAACCAGATCAGTCCCCTTTTGGTGTCCTGGGCAATGCATAACGGCCACCTCTTTTGGGTCCCAAATAGCCTGGAGGAGAGCCAATATCTCTCCTCTATTTTTAATTTATTTTCCTTCTGCTGTTAATAGACCCCTTTCTTTATAAATAGCCCCATGTATATGGAGAGTAGCAAAGGCACACCTGCTGTCCATATAGATGTTGGCGGTTTTACCCTTGGCCATCTGCAGTGCCTTGGTGAGTGCAATCAGCTCCGCTTTTTGCGTGGAGGTTCCATGTGGCAGGGCTGTTGTCCAGAGTTCCTGCTCAGGGGAAACCACCACAGCCCCCGCGTACCTCTTTCCATTGACCATGTAACTACTCCTGTCCATGAACAGAGTCATCTCTGCACTCGGAAGGGGAATGTCTCTGAGGTCTGGCCTTATTCCCATGACTTGAGTTAGGACCTCCCCACAGTCGTGTGGATTGTCAGCCAATTCCCCTGGCAGCAGGGTGGCTGGATTTAACACCGCTGGGGGCTGGAAGGTCACTTTTGGTTCATTGAGGAGGAGGACCTGATATCCTGTCACTCAGGCATTTGTTATCCACTGGTCTGGTGGAGTCCAGAGAAGGCCCTCGATAGCGTGGGTGGTGGTCAAGATGAGATTTTGACCCGGAGTCAATTTACTTGCATCTTTGACCAGGAGGGCCGTGGCAGCAATTATGCAGAGGCAAGGGGGGAACCCGGCCGCTACTGGATCTAGTTTCTTGCTAAGATAGGCTACTGGCCTTTTCCAGGGCCCTAGAGTCTGAGTCAAAACTCCTTTGGCCTCCCCTGCCTTTTCATCCACATACAAGTGGAAGGGCTTGGTAACATCTGAGATAGCCAGTGCTGGGGCACTCAGCAAGGCTGCTTGTAATTCCAAAAATGCTCTTTCTGCCTCAGCTGTCCATTCTATCATGGTGAGCCCTCCCTTAGTCAGTCTGTAGAGAGGTCGCACCATCTCCACAAACCGCGGTATCCACAGCCTACAGTAGCCCACCGTCCCAAGAAACTCCTTCACTTGCCGGGGCATGGTGGGGCGGGGGTATTGGGTGATCACCTGTTTCCTGGACTCAGACAGCAAACGCACTCCCTCGTGGAGATCAAAGCCTAAGTAAGTGGCACAGCTCTGACAGAGCTGTGCTTTCTTCGCTGACACCCGATACCCTTTTTCCTGCAGAGTGGCTCTGACAGAGCTGTGCTTTCTTCGCTGACACCCAATACCCTTTTTCCTGCAGAGTCCGTAAGAGAGCTCTAGTCCCCTGCAAGCATGATTCATGGTCCTCAGCGGCTATCAACAAATCATCAACATACTGTAACAGAGTGACTCCCAGGTTGGAGGTTCTGTACTCACACAAATCTCATGTAGGGCCTCATTGAAGATGATGGGTGAATTCTTGAATCCTTGGGGAAGTCTCATCCAGGTGAGCTGGCCTTGGAATCCCTCCTGTGGGTCGGACCACTCAAAAGCAAAAAGAAGCTGAGACTCTCTCGCTAAAGGTATGCAGAAAAATGCATCCTTGAGATCTAAGACGGTATAGACAGTTCTTCTGGGGCCCAGGAGGGAGAGTAGGGTATAGGGGTTAGGCCCTGTCAAGTGGATATCTTTAACCCACTTATTAACATCCTGCAAGTCCTGAATGGGTTGGTACTCCCCAGTCTCGGCCTTTTTGACGGGCAGTAAAGGAGTGTTCCATGGAGACTTACAAGGAACTAGGATTCCGTCTCCTCAGAGGTGGTTAATATGTTTTCTGATCCCTTCCTTTGCTTCCCAGGGGAGGGAGTACTGCCAGACGTGAACAGCCATGGCTGTCGCTTTTAACTGTACCAAGGAGGCCATTCCTTGGCTAAGCCAGGGGACTTTCCTTCTGCCCAGACTTCAGGAAACTCAGCCTGTAGGGTTTGGAGAATGCTTCCCTCACTTGTCTCCTCTGGTTTTGAGACTGACTCATAAAGGAGGTGTTCATCTACTGCTGCCATGAACATCTGCACTGTGGGTTGTCCCAAGGTTACAGTCATCTCCTTCAGAGAATTGAATGCCAGCTCGTAATTTGTGGAGGAGATCCCTTCCCATTAAGTTATACAGGGCATTAGGGAAGACCAAGAATCGATGTTTGACTATTCCCGAGGCCAAATTTAAAGTCCTTTATGTTGTCCATTTATGTTTTTCCGTGCCGTTTGCCCCTTGCACCCAGACTTTCTCTCCAGATAGTTTTCCCATGGGTTTAAGTAATGATGAAAATTGGGCTCCCGTGTCCACCAAAAAATCAATTGATTTTCCTTCCACTTCAATTTTTACCCGAGGTTTGGGGTGGGGCTCCGAACCATGGCCCCTTCAGTCTCTAGTGGCCAGTGTTGCCGTTTTCCTTTTGGGGCACTCCCTGGCCCAATGTCCTTTTTCCTTACAGTAAGTGCACTGATCTGAATCCAAGTCTTCCAGTCTTCTTTCTCTGTGCTTAGACTTTTCCCTCCATTGGTTATCCCCTACCTGCCTTCTCCCTTTCCATTGACCTTTTTCCCCCTGTTTCTTCCCCACTTCATGTAGTGCCAAAACTTTAACCAGCTTCTTTTGTCTGTTTCTCCTCTTCCTGTGCATCCCTGTTGTTAAACACCTTTTCTGCTATTCCCACTAACTCAGTCCGATTCTTTCCTTCAAATCCCTCAATTTTCTGAAGTTTCCTCCTTATATCTGGGGCTGATTGACTAGCAAAAGCAAGATTCACTGCCCTCTGATTTTCGGGCGCCTCAGGATCGATCGGGCTATACATTTTATAGGCTTCAATAAGTCTTTCTAGGAAAGCTCCTGGAGACTCATTCTTACCTTGAGTCACCGTACTAATTTTAGATAAATTTATGGGTCTCCTTGCAGCTGTACGGAGGCCTCCCAGTAGAGCCTGGTGGTAGAAGCGTAGGCTCTCCTTACCTTCATCGGAGTTTGGATCCCAGTCGGGGTGTTCCCTCGGGCAGTAGCCCTCCATTCACCAGGGATCAAGGTCCCTGCCAAGTCTCTCATTTATCACCTTACGGGTTTCTCGCACAATTGTGATCCCTCTCTTCTGCGCTAAAGAGGGCCATAAGGAGTTGTTGAATATCCACCCAGGTGGGCTGGTGGGTAAGGAAGACAGTCTCCAAAAGACTGATTAAATCCTGAGGGTGGACAGAAAAGGATTTATGTTGGGCCTTCCAGTTATAGATATCAGAAGAGAAAGGGATATAGGTTAAGTGGGGGCGCCCTCTTCTGTCCGGTGGAGCAACCTCACGGAGAGGCAGCATTGGCACCAATGGAGCCGGTAAGGTGAAGGGAGTTAAAGGGGGATAGAGGAAAGGGGGAGATTCAGGGCAGTCTTCCTGCTTGGTGGTCCCAGTAGGTGGACCCTGACCGCGTATGAAGTGGGCTGGTAAGGGCATCTTGGGACTGAAAGTAGGTTTAGGGGACAGATAAAAGGGGGTACATTCCATATCCTCCACATCCAACGAAGGTAGGATGGTCTTCTTCCCTGATTCCCCCTCCTCTTTTTATTCTGGTTTTGGTGATCCAACCTGCCTTAGGGGGAGAGAGATGGTTTCGTTTTTGGGGAGAAGGTGAGACTTGAGCCATGATGGTGGCTCTTCTACCAGATATCGCCAGGCCACAATGTATGGTATTTGGTCTCGATGGAGATCGAAGACCTTGCTCTGAGTAGAGTATATTTGAGCCAAGACAAATGTTCCTTCTGGCGGCCACCCTGTGGAGGAAGCGGGCCACTCTAATTGCAGAGTGTTTTTAGTTTTCCCAGATAAACCTTGTCACCCGACTGGACAGCTTTACTTTGAAAATCCTTAAAATGCTGGAGGACAAGACTTAAGGGTGTCATAGGTCCCTTACTCCCCACTTGCCTCATTTCTCCAAATACAATAAACAACACAACAGACAACAAAAAGACAAGACAAATACAACCGCAGGCCCAGCGGTCCTCACCCAGATCTTGCTGCTGGTGGGAATTTTCTCCATCCCCTGCAAACAGAATGAACAACAGAAGAGATAACGAAAAGACAAAACAAAGACAACCATAGGCCCAGCTGTTCAGAGCCTGAGGAGACCTCCTGGGGGGACTCGAACCCCCTGACTGCCTAGGGGGACTTGAACCCCCTGACTGCCTAGGGGGGACTCGAACCCCCTGGCGATCTACCAACGGAGGGAAGGGACGTCCCCACATCCTCTCCAGCACTGGGGAGCATGGCCGCGTCCGGCTTCACCTCGGTGGGCTATACTTGGAGCTCCACCCAGACAGACCAACTGATCTCACAGAGCACCTAGGGATAGGGGGATCCCAATATCCTGGAGGTTGGGCTAATGTCAGGCTAAGATTACATTTTTCCTCTAGCAAAGGATTAACATTGAGGCAGCTGAACTCTTTAAAGAAGGTCTCTCTGCCTGTCCGTCCCAAGTACTTGTCAATAGGCTGCACATTGTAAAGAAATTTAATTTTCTTTCTACATTTCCTTTGCCTTTGTTCTTCACATCAAGAAGAGTCATTCAAAGAGGTGATGAGACCTTGGGCTAACAGACCATCTTCAGCTAAAGCAAAGGAAGAAGAGTGTGGGGAAGGCAGGCTCCAGGGAGGTAACCAGAGAAAGTATAGTAAACAAAGGTAAGGTTTGGTAAGCAGAGTTAAGTCTGTGCCTTCTTGATTGGTAAGAGTTTCTTGTGACTTAGAGGCATGTTTATCTTGTTACTAGGCACAGGGAAACACCTTTAGGGATAGAGATTTTCTCTATGATGATAAATGTCCCGTATTTGTAAGTGGAGGATTTATAGGCTACTTTTAGAGCTTCTCCTTTGTCTTCTGTTTCTCAAAATAATCAGCTCAAAATCATCTGCATGTCAAAGAGCCATCTTTTGGGGTGGTATATTCTGGTCTCCTATAGGAAAGAGTCTGGTTGGCCTAACTTGAATCTCATGACCATCATTGACTTAGTATAGGGGATTTGAAACCTTGGGATGACCCCAGCAATACTGCACACAAGCAGGGGAGGTATAGTTCCCAAAAGGAAATGAATATGCAGCTATCCAAATGGGGGAGGGGGGCGTGGATGTGGGAAAACTCAAGCAACAGCACAAAGGTATTATATTAATTGTGTTTAAATCCATTTTCCTACCATATGGTATTAACTACCATCTTTTAACCCATTAATAAAAGGAATTTTTAGAGTTTGTAAAATGTATTGTGAGAACTTACGGTGGGAGACCAGAACAGATGACTCTGGAATATAAGTATAGGCAACCAAAATAGAGTAACACAAACTATGCCACTACATTTTGTTTTTGTTTTATTTGTTTTTCTGGGGTTTTTTTCCCCATTTTTTAGAGAGAGATAGAGTATGGCTCAGGTGACAGAGGAAGAGGGAGAGAGAATCCCAAGCAAGCTGCACACTCATGACAGAGCTGGATGTGGGTCTCCATCTCATGACCCTAAGATCATGACCTGAGCTGAAATTCAGAGCCAACACTTAATAGACTGAGCCATCCATGTGCCCCACATGAGACATTTTGAGGTAGCTTTTATCAACTGAGAAAAAATGATCAGTATTCTTCATCTTTATATTGACTATTGATACAGAACTACTGGTTTAACAAGAATCTCTTGTGAGTTTGGTTACTATAAGTCATCATCTCCCCAGTATCTGCTCCATCCCCAGGTACACTGAAAAATTGCAAAGCTGAGGAGCTTTTCTTGAAAATGATGACTAACCTAGATTCCTTGGCTACTCATGGGGGCTAGATGTCTAGACTAGGAATGCATCCACCTAACTGAAAATGTTATGATCTTGGCCTTTTCTCCAAGTGTTTCAAGACTGGAGTCATTCAGGGTGCCTGGGTGGCTCAGTGGGTTAAAGCCTCTGCCTTCAGCTCAGGTCATGATCCCAGGGTTCTGGGATCGAGCACTACATCGGGCTCTCTGCTCAGCAGGAAGCCTGCTTCCTCCTCTCTCTCTCTCTCTGCCTGCATCTCTGCCTACTTGTGATCTCTGTCTGTCAAATACATAAATAAAAAAATCTAAAAAAAAAAAAAAAAAGACTGGAGTCATTCAACAATGCAGGAGGCTAAAGGACACAAGGTACCTTAATGTTCCACATTTCTCCTCCCCATACTCGAGGCAAAATTAAATGAAGTGAAGGTTCATCTTTCTCTGTATCACTCTTCCCCATTTAGCAAACTGAATTCTCATGGACGTTATTTGCTTGTGTCCTCAATATTTCCTTCTGCAATTGACTTCCTCTTTCCTCCAACAAAACTTAAGTCTTAAGACCCATGAAGGGTAGCAGAGTTTGCTACTCCAAATGTTACCTCTTGGGCATAAGGATGATT
Organism: Mellivora capensis; assembly: GCA_004024625.1. Lineage (NCBI taxonomy): Eukaryota > Metazoa > Chordata > Mammalia > Carnivora > Mustelidae > Mellivora > Mellivora capensis. The sequence continues at coordinate 8,019 of PISX010032550.1, forward strand.
TTGAGCTGGTGATTTTTAAGAAACCACCAACACAGGAGAAGCTCTGAAACCAGAGTGGAAGTTAGCCTTTTTATAGGATCATTTCCATTAATAAAGGAAATTTCCATTTGTAAGTGTATCTCCCTCTTAGTATCAGAAAGAGGAGCATGACTCTACAAATCACGAGAAACTCTTATCAATGGAAAGAGAGAAAGAAAAGAGGAAAGAAAGAAAGAAGGAAGGAAAGAAAGAAAGAAAGAAAGAAAGAAAGAAAGAAAGAAAGAAAGAAAACCTTTTATCAATGGAGAAGCCATGGACTTAAATATACTTGACAAATATGACCATTGTTTGATGGGTTTTTCCTGGCAACCTCCATAATTGGCCACCCCACCGCCATTCCAACATCTTCCTTTTGTCCTTAGCTAAAGATGGTATTCAAGGTGGTGCCTTGAGCCATTTAGGGACATTTTGCTCAGTTTTTCTGAATATCTCCAATATACATACATACAGGAGATGTATGCTCTTTGTTTTTCTTTTCTCAATCTGGTTTTATTACAGAGGTAATAAAAGAACCTAGAAGTTGTTGACCATATATTGTAAGGAGACATACTTAAGCAAAAGTGTTTATTTGACATCAAGAATTTTAAATTGGTATATACTGATTATACAACCCAAATACTGTCCAACTAGAGAGCAAATAACACGGTTTTGTGGATAGAAAAGAGGAATGCTTTTTTTCTTTAATATTTTATTTATTTACTTGAGAGAGAGAGAGAGAAGGAGCTCATCTGAATGGGGGGATGGGCAGAGGGAGAAGCAGACAAACCACTGAGCAGGGAGCCAACTTCGGACTCCATCCCAGGACCCAAAGGCAGACTCTTAATTGAAAAACCACCCAGGCACCCTAAGGAGAATGCCTTTGTACATTATTTACAAAGAATGTTGATGGGCGTTGGTGCCAGAAAACTAGTCTTGAATAAACATAATTGGTAGCTAAGGCGATCACAATGCAAAATCCAATAGATACTGTAGCAAGATGCAGGTGTTCTGTAGTCTTAGAGGCTTTAAGGTTTGGCCCAGTTCAAACTTCATGAGGCCACCCAGTGAGGGTGTGTGTAAGGGCCACCTCCTTAATGACCTCCCTGCTCCATTTTAAACCCCCTTGACATAAGTAACTATATCTATTTCTTGTTTTGGAGTAAACTCTACCCACATCCTGGGGCTCAAACACATAACCAAAGATAAGGAGTCATATGCTTTACCAACTGAGGCAGCCAGACAACCCATTGATGATTTTATTGTATTTCAGTTTTCACAGAAGGCAGAGGGCAATTTTTCTTTTCTGTGTTTTAGTCAAAATGTTCAGTTATACCCAGAACTTCTCTTCAAAGCATATTAGTAACAATGACATACTGTAGTAGAGTCTCTTGATTCTTTCCTTGGATGGGAAATACGATGAGAAATACTGGGGGGTGACTGGGTGGCTCAGTAGGTTAAAGTCTCTACTATTGGCTCAGGTCATGATCCCAGGGTCCTGGGATCGAGCCCTGCATCAGGCTCCCTGCTAAGCAGGGAGCTCGATCTCATGACCCTCCTCTCTCTTCCTCCTCTCTCTCTGCCTGCTACTTTACCTACTTGTGATCCCCACCTGTCAAATAAATAAATAAAATCTTTAAAAAAAAATTTTTTTAAAGAGAAAGAGAAATATTGGTATTTATAGAAACTCATTGGTGTTTCTATACAAAAACTCTGGTGCACCTCAAAACCCAGCTAAAGTCAATCATTCCTTGAATAACAGCAACTCATATGCTGATAGACTGAATGGGGGTTGTGTCATGACCACGTTATGAAGGAGTTCACATTAGTTGTGTCTTTCCACAATGTCAGCTTTAGTCAATCATAAAGCAAAGTTAAAGCACAATTAGAAAGCAGGTTCAGGGTTCCAAACTCAATTGCATTTAAGCATGTGATTCAACTTGGCTTTTTACAGAGCACACAGAGCAGGACACAAGACAAGCCACAGCACAAAGGAGATAACAGAAGGATGTAGTAAGGTAACAAACCAAACTCAAAGTCAGCCTGTGGATGCACAGTTGAGATAAGGCCTTGGTCGGGCCCTGGGCAGCTCTGGGCACTCACTGCTTCCTATGTTCCAGCAGTGAAGGATCTCAGTTCTGTCTGCAGGTTAATAGGGTAGAACCATTGGAGGCCCCCTGGCTGTCTCAGTCAGAGGAGCATGTGACTCTTGATCTCAGGTTGTCGTTTTGAGCCCCACTTAGGTGTATGGATTACTAAAAAAAGGAAAAAAAAAGAACTTGAGAAAAATAAAATTATTTAAAAACAATTTGCTCAGTTAAGTTTTCTTAACAGGTGGAAATACAGTACTATAGTCTTGAAATTTGTTAGGGTAAATCCTAGGTGTTCTTACCACACACACAAAGGATCCCTATGTGAAGTGATAGATTTGTTAATCAGCCTGATTGTAGGGAGAATTTCACAATGTATGTGTACACCAAATGAATTTTTAAAAATTTATTTCTGTATCTGCTGTAATTCAAATGATTTCAGTTTAATCCTTACACACACACACACACACACACACACACACACTTCACTTCCTTTGCAGTTACTGTCTGCATACATCTCTGTTCCCCAATTTGTTTAAAATAGTCAAAGGGAGAGGGAACATACCTCAATATCATAAAATCCATTTACAAAAAGCCCACAGCAAATGCCATTCTCTTGGGGAAAAACTGAAAGCTTGTCCCCTAAGGTCAGGAACATGACTGGGATGCCCACTCTCACCACTTTTGTTCAACACAGTACTAGAAAGTCCTAGCCTCAGCAATCAGACAATAAAAAGAAATAAAAGGCATTCCAACTGGCAAAGAAGAAGTCAAACTCTCTCTCCTCGCAGATGACCTGAAACTTTATTTGGAAAATCCAAAAGACTCCACCCCAAATTACTAGAACTCATATAGCAGTTCAGAAACATGGCAGGATAAAAAATCAAGGCACAGAAATCAGTTGCATTTCTATACACTAGCAATATGATTGAAGAAAGAGAAATAAAGGGATCACTTCCATTTATAACAGCACCAAAGACCATAAGATACCTAGGAACAAACCTAACCAAAGAGGCAAAGGATCTATACTCTAGAGACTATCGAACACTTATGAAAGGAATTGAGGAAGACAGAAAGAGATGGAAAAACATTCCAGGCTCATAGACTGGAAGAGCAAACATTGTGAAAATGTCTATGCTGCCCAGAGCAATTTACACGATCAATGCAATCCCTATCAAAATACCACCGACATTTTTGACAGAGCTGGAACAAACAATCTCAAAATTTGAATGGAACAAGAAGAGATCCTGAATCACCAGGGGATTGTTGAAAAAGGAAACCAAAGTTGGGGGCATCTCTTCAATGCCTGACTTCAAGCTATATTACAAAGCTGTGATCATCAAGACAACATGGTATTGGCACAAAAATAGACACATAGGTAAGTGGAACAGAATAGAGACCCCAGAAATGGACCCTCCACTCTATGGTCAACTAATCTTCAGCAAATCAGAAAAGACTATCCAACAGAAAAAAAGAGATTCTCATCAATAAATGGTTCTGGGAAATTGGACACCCAGATGCAGAAGAATGAACATGGACAATTCTCTTATACCATACATAATGATAAACTCAAAATGGGTGAAAGACCTACATGCAAGACAGGAATCCATCAAAATCCTGGAGGACAACACAGGCAGTAACTACTTCAACACTGGCCACAACAACCTCTTTTAAGACATGTCCCTAAAGGCAAGAGAAACAAAAGCAAAAATGAACATTTGGGACTTCATCAGGATCAAAAGCTTTTGCACAGCAATGAAAACAGTCAACAAAACTAAGTGGCAACCCATGGAATAGGTGAAGATATTTTCAAGTGACATTATAGATAAAGGGTGGTATCCATGGTCTATAAGGAACTTATCAAACTCAACACCCATGGAACAAATAATCCAGTCAATAATAAATGGGCAGAAGACATGAACAGACATTTCCTCAAAGAAGACATCCAAAATGGCCAACAGACATATGGAAAAGTTCTCAACATCAGTTGGCATCAGGGAAATACAAATCAAAACCACAATGAGATACCACCTCACCAATCAGATTGGCTAAAATTGACAACTCAAGAAACAACGAATATTGGCAAGAATGTGGAGAAGGGGGAATCCTCTTACACTCTTGTTGGGAATGCAAGCTGGTGCAGCCACTCAGGAAAATAGTATGGATATTCCTCAAAATGTTGAAAATAGAGCTACCCTATGACCCAGCAATTGCACTACTGGGAATTTACTGCAAAGGTACAAATGCAGTGATCTGAAGGGGCACCTGCACCCCAGTGTTTATAACAGCAATGTCCACAATAGCCAAACTATGGAAAGAGCCCAGATGTCCATCAACAGATGAATGAATAAAGAAGAAGTGATATATATAGATATATATATAGATATATATACATATTATGTATGGAATATTATGCAGCCACCAAAAAATGAAATCTTGCCAATTGGAATGATTTAGCTAGAACTAGAGGTACTATGCTAAGTGAACTAAGTTAATCAGAGAAAGACAATTATATGATCTCACTGATACATGGAATTTGAGAAACAAGACAGTGGATCATAGGGGAAAAGAAGAAAAAGTGAAACAATATGAAACCAGATAGGGAGACAAACCATAAGAGACTCTGAAACTCAGGAAACAAAGGATTGTTGGAGTGGAGGGGGTGGGAGGGATGGGGTGGCTGTGTGATAGACATGGGGATGAGTATGTGTTGTGGGGAATGCTGTGTCTTGTGTAGACTGATGAATGACCTGTACCCCTGAAACAAACAATACATTATATGTTAATATTTTTTAAAAAGAAAAGAAAAAAAAGAAATAAATAAAATAGTCAAAGGTAGAAGGAAAGGGCATGGGAATTGAGAAAGATTATTCTCTCTAGAGTAAATGAGATAAGGGATTCTGTGCTGTGGTCATGGATGTGGTGGGCATTAGTCTTTGACCAGAGTATATGAGGATAGTAAGGTGTGTGCATGCTTATAAATTGAAGAATTTAAAGAGGAAGAGGAAAAAAATACCACCACAAGAACCTTAGCACAGCCTCTTCAGATACCTGTGGTTTAAGTCCTTTATTAAAAGGAAAACATGAAAGAAATTTTCGTGAGGAAGAGTGAATGAGTCCTAAATGGCCTGGTACATTTTTAATATTCTGACTTACTAGAGTGATTCGAAATACTAGGAAGAGAGAAAGTAAATCTCTTGTATCATTTCATGATGCTGTTAGACTAGCACAACGAGGGAGCCAGATTATCCAGATAGAGCTCTCATTTTGCCAGTATGCATTTCCAAATTTCTAATGCGTCTCCCAACAGTTGAAATTTGGGAAAAACCAAAAGCAGTTACTTTGAAAACTCTCTTTGTGATGAAGTGGAAAAAAAACCTGGATTTTTGTCTCAGCTTTCCCGCTATTTATCTGACAATCAGATAAGTAAACAAATACACTGTATGCTAATAATGGTAAATAGCTCTCCAGCTGTGGTGGAGGAGATGCCAGGGGAAGAGGAGGAGCCAGTAGAGAGGAGGCCACAACACCAGAGCTGATTGTGAGGATTAACTAGAAGTTAGGTGAAGAGGATGGTAAAGTCATCCCAAAGAGTGAACTGTGTGTGAAAACGAGACTTGAACATATGCTTCCTGGGCCTGTTTTGACAGCATAAGCAAAATTATTATTAGTTTAAGTCTATGTTGTTTTGTTCCCTGGTTGATTCTGGCTTTTTGTACCTCTTTTTTCTTTGAAAGATTTAGTTATTTATTTATTTATTTATTTGAAGAGAAAATGAGAGAGAAACAGAGTGCATGGGTGGAGGGGCATAGGGAGAGATTCCCAGGTAGACCTCCACCAAACATGTAGCTAGATTAGGGCTTCATCCCACCACCCATGACATCATACCTGAACTGAAAGCAAGAGTCTGAAGCTCAACTAACTGAGCCACCCTGGTGCTTCTGATTTACTTCCCTCTAAACCCCATACACAATCAATCATTAACTTTGTCTTTTTACTCCTACTCCAAGTCTACCGAGCTATTATAGAAACATAATGGGAACCAGACAGTAACATCTGTCTTGATGCAGCTGATCCCAGGTCCCAAATAATGCCTCATTGTCCACAAGGATGTTTACATCCAGAGTGTTTCAAAGACCTCCCAACAAGGTTTCTTATATGTAAGTTGTCCCTAAGTTCAACAGGGAATGATCCCCTGATTTCTCCTTAGGCTGCCCTCTTGACTCTAAAGCTTTCCTTGCTTTAAATCCAGTGTGTCAGAAGTTGACCTACTGCACAAAAACAGGGGTGTTTCATCCAAGAACCTAGAATGGTGGAGGGAAAATTATTTTCCCTCCTACACCTAGAACCTAAATTCTTAATCCCATTGGGTACATGGACAGGTTGGTGTTTGGTAACAAAGAGACCCATAGGCATGAAAGAGAAGGGCCAATTTATGGTATTTGTTTGCACATTGATGATAAGAATCTGATGGGAAACAGATGACAACAATTGTCTTAAAATTACCTGATGCCTCATATCCCCAGTGACACCTCATTTTCTGGCAGAATGCATTCTTCCAGATTGTTTCAAGGTGCTTCCACCATCATTAAGCTTTCAAGAAAGCCCTTACCTTCCTCTCAAGTGTTCACTTTCTTCCCCAAACATACATAAGCTGTTCCTAGTCTCAACAGGGCAAAGCAACTTTGGAAATATCCCCTGCCTTCTTGTTGGGCCACCCTTCTGATGATAAAAAAGCTTTTGTTGCCATCAAACCAATATCTCACACTTTGGCTTACTGCACATGGGGCACAGACAAGTTTAAGTTCAGTCCCAATAGTTGACCTAGGACATTCTACTAGCTGGTAAAACCAGGATTCTTCAAGATTTGAGTAGAAGGATTAAAGAATTATAAAATGTAGGAGAGCTTGGGTGGCATAGTCAGTTAAACATCTGACTCCTGAACTCAGCACAGGTCTTGATCTCATGGTCTTGAAGTTGAGCCCCACTTAAAAACAAACAAACAAACAAAAGAAAACAAAAAGGAACAGGTATGTCATGGTAGTTAAATCAATTAATCATCTGCCTTCACCAAAGGTCATGATCCCAGGGTCCTTGGATCAACTTCTGCATCTGGCTCGTGCTCAGCTGGGAGCCTTCTTCTCCCTCTGCTTACCTCTCCCCCTGCTTGTGCGCTCTCTCCCTCTCCCTCTCTCTGACAAATAAATAAACAAAATCTTTTTTAAAAATCTAAGAATTATACAATAAGGAAAGTTTACAAAAGCACATGGGGTAGTGAATTTCTCCATACAGAACGAATAGCAAAGATCGTGTTCCAAGCTCTCTCTCTGTACCTTCCTCATACCCACTCATTACCAGGAGTATGGAGATAAATCAAGTTTTGTGGTGGGTTGGAAATATGTGTAAGAATATTTATAGAGTTAGTATAATTTTGGTGGTAGAAATGGGGTAGAGATTTTTTTGGAAGAATCTGGGAGAAATCACATTATGAAAAAATAGAGAAGGATCAGCCTTTGGAAATAGGGTCTAAAGGTCATGAAACCACTTTAACACTTTTTCTTATTAAAATCCTGTGATGTAGGAATTGGTTGGGGTTTCAAGCCTCTGGTCAAGAAAGCACTCTTGAGACATCTTTGGTGCAAAGAGTTAATTTTATTAAAGCACCAAGAAGAAACCCTAGGCAGAAAGAGCTACCCTGGAGTCATGAGAAGTGGACCATTACACACTTTCCAGTTGGGAGAGTGTTAGGCATAGGGTAAGTCTCTAAAGAATTTGGAATCAAGGTTTCCAGGACCCTAAGGGAACTACCTATTGTTAGGAAAAGGTCATTTATTACTGTCTAGTAAAACCTTAGTCATGAGACCCTTAAGATGTATATTGGAGGGCCATACGATTGAGGGATGATTGCCATGAGATATCTTGGGGGGGTGGTTGGGGATAGGGTAGAGATAT
>PISX010032551.1:0-16095 GCA_004024625.1 Mellivora capensis
AATTAATTAATTCTTTAAAATCCTTCCCCTCCTAAAACAAAAATTTCAGTCCCATACAAATTCATCAATTATCCTATATAAAAATTAATCAAAACATAGTACCAATCTTACATAAATATGTTCAAGAATAAGGAGAAATTAAAATACTCCCTGACTCATTTTATTCCCCCAGCATAACCCTTACACCTGGAAACAAGAGCATCACAAGAAAAATAACCAGACCAATCTTTTAAAATTTCCTGATTCAAAGACAAAATAATTTCATACCTAGAAAATCTCAAAGGATCTACAAAGAGAGTTACTAGAATTAATTAATGAGTTTAGTAAGGTCATAAGATACAAACATGATCCACAAAATTAATCATGTATCTATAAACTATAAAAACAAAAAACAACTTGAAATTGAAATTTTTTAATGTGTCACTTAAACTAATAATAAAATTCATGACATCCTTAGGCATAAAATACATAAATATATGCTGTAATATGCTTAAACTACAAAATATTAATGAAAAATGTCAAAAGAAAAGGAAGTAGTTGGAGAGATATACCACAGTCAAGAATTGGAAGGCTAATTACTGCTGAAATATCAAATCTCCTCAGAATGATCTATAGATTCAACACAACTCTCAACAAAATCCCACTAAGCTTTTATGTGTTATAAAAATAAGTTGATTCAAAAATTTATCTAAAAAGGTAAAATAACAGGATTCCTGTGTGGCTGGTTGGTTAAGCATCTGCTTTTAGCTCAGGTCATGATCCCAAGGTCCTGGAATCAAGTCCAGATTCAGGCCCCTTGCTCAGTGGGGAGACGTCTTCTCCCTCTGTCTGCCCCTCCTCACACAACTCCCCAGCTTATGCTCTCTCTCCCTCCCTCTCTCTCTCACAAATAAATAAGTAAATAAAATATTTTTAAAAGAAAGGTAAAATAATAGAATAGCCAAATTTAATTCTGAAAAGAACAAGTCAAGAAGTCAGACTACTTGCTTTCTAGACTTAATATATAGTATTGGAGAAAGGGTACATATGTAGGTCAATGCAATCAAATAGTCTATAGACAGACCTTCATATTTGATGACTTATGATAAATGCACGGAGGCAATTCAATAGAGAAACGATAGCCTTTTCAAAAAGTGGTACTGCAACAAAAGGGTATCTATTTGAGAAGAGTGACCCTTGATCAATACCTCAAGTCATAAATAAAAGTTAATCCAAATGGCTCATAGGGCTAAATGTAAACCTAAAACTATAAAAGCTCTCAATGAGAACATCAGAGAAGATCTTTGTGACCTTGAATTAGGCAAAGGTTGTCTAGGTATAACAATAAAGGCATAGTCAATTTAAAAAGTGATATCTTGAACTCTGTAACACAAAAATTATTCCTTTAAAGGATATTTTTATTAAAGAAAATGAAAGATAAGACACTGACTGTGAGAAAATATTTGCGAATTATGTTTCTGATAAAGGACTTGTCTTCAGAATACATAAAGAACTCTCAACTTTCAATAATAATAAACAACTCAGTATACAATGATCAAAGGAACTGAACAGATATTTCACCAGAGCAGATACATTAATTGGCAAAAAAGCACATGAAAATTGTTCAACATCATTAGCTATTTGGGAAATGCAAATTAAAAACACAAAAAGATAACACTACTGACTATTCAAAAGGCAAAGTTAAAAACTTGATAATGCCACTTTCTGACAGAGAGAAAACCCAGAAATGTCATTTGCTTCTAGTAATACGCTATGCTTTAGAAAATAGTTTAAAGCTGTTTTATGAAATCATATACCTACCATAAAATCCATCTCTTCCACTCCTAGGAATTCATCTAATTGTAATGGGAACTTATGTTCATGCAAAAAACCTTTAAGTGAATGTTTATAGTGGTTTTGCTCATTATTTCAAATATCTGGAAACAACCAAAATATCTATTAATTGAAAAAGGGATAAATAAATCTCTCATATAACCATAGTATGGAATAATATTCAGCAATAAAGATGAATGAACTATTGATAAACACATTATGCATAAGTCTCCAATGCATTATACTAAAAGAAAGAAGCCAGATTTAAAATACTACATACTGGACATGATCTTATATATAAATAACCCTAATGTCTCCACCAAAAATTGCTAGAATTAATTTTTTAAAAACTCAGCAAACTTACAAAATACAAAATGAACATACAAAAACCAGTTGCATTTATACATAATAACAACAAACTATCCAGAAAAGAGGTTAAGAAAATAATTTCATTTACAATGCCATCAAAAAGAATAAAATATGTAGGAATCAGTTTAACCAAGGAAACAAAATATTTTCACCCTTAAAATTAAATGACATTGATGAAAGATATTAAAGATATGAATAAAAGGAAAGATAACCTGTGTTCATGGACTAAAAGAATAAAGTTGTTAAAGTTTCCATACTATCCAAAGTATCTACAGATTCAATAAAACCCCTATCAAAATTTTAATGGCACTGAAAAAAATTCATATGGAACCACAAAAGACCCCAAATAGCCAAAACAATCTTTTTTTTTAGCCAGAACAATCTTGAAAAAGAACAAAGCTAGCAATATCACAAAATACATTTCAAAAGTAGAGTAATCAAAAGGTTATGATTCTGATATAAAAACAGGTGTGCAGACCAATGGAAGAGACTAGAAATCTCAGACATAAGCCCATGTATATGCAGTCAACTAATCTCTGAAAAGGGCACCAAGAATACACTATGGAGAAAGGAAAGTCACTTTTTTGTGCTGGAAAACCGGATATCAATAAGCAAAAGAGTCAAATTGGACCCGAGCTATTGTTTGAATGTTTGCATACTCCAAAATTCATATTTTCATATCCTAATGTCTGATGTAATGGTATTAACAGATGTGCCTTTGGGAGGTGATTAGATCGTGAGGGCATGAAATGAATGCCCTTATAAAAGAAGTGTGCTGGTGAAGACATAGAGAAGTTAAAACCCTTGTATGCTGTTGGTGGGAACATAAACTGGTGTGACCACTGGGAAAAAAGTATGGAAATTCCTAAAATAGATAAAAGTAAAACTATCCTATGATACAGCCATCCTACATGTAGGCATATATCCAAAGGAAATGATATCATTATTTTGAAGAGATTTCTGCACCCAATGTTCTTTGAGTATTATTCACAATAGGGGTGCCGGGTGGTTCAGTGGGTTAAGCCTCTGCCTTCGGCTCAGGTCACAGTCTCAAGGTCCTGGGATTGAGCCCCACATTGGGCAATATACAAATTACAAAAGAAAATAAAAACCTCTCTATTGATGGATGAAAGGACAAAAAATGGGGCATTTATAAGTGATGGAATATTATTTGGCTATAAAGAAGAAAATTCTGCTTTCTGAGACATCAGTGAAGGATAATGTTAAGTGAAATAAGCCAGATACAGAAAGGCAAATACTACATGATCTCAGTTATACGTGGTAGTTTTTTTTAAAAAGTCAAATTCATAGAAGCATGGAAGAGAATGATGATTACCAGGTACTGGTGGTTGGGGAAATGTTCAAAAACTACCAACATTCAGTTATAAGATGAATAAGTTCTGAGGCACCTGGGTGGCTCAGTCTGTTAAGCCTCTGTCTTTGGCTCAGATCATAATCTCAGGGTCCTGGGATCGAGCCCCTCATCAGGCCCCCTGCTCAGTGTGAAGTCTGCATCTCCCTCTCACTTTGCCCCTACCTCCCCCATGCTCATGCTCTCTATCTCTCTCTTGTGTTCACTATCTCAAATAAATATTTTTTTAAAGATTAATAAGTTCTAAGGCTCTAATATACAGCATGGTATTACTTAATAATACTGTATTGTTTACTTGAGATTTGCTAAGAGCACATTTTAAGTGGCCTTCATGAAGAAAAAAAATCATGTGAGGTAATAGATATTCTCATTAGCTTGGTAATGGAAACCACTTCACAATGAATACATATATCAAATCATCCCATGTTGCATATTAAATACATACAATTTTGATTGGTCAATTATACCTCAAAAAGCTAGAATAAAAAAGAATTTTATACTGTATGATTCAATTTATATAACATTCTGGGAAAGATAGAATGATAGGAATAGAAAGGGATCAGCATTTGTCAGCATAGGGTTAGAGGCTAGGGTAGAAGGGGAATAGAGTGATGCATGGGGAAATATTTTGGGTGATGAAACATTTGTATGTTGGTTGTGATGTGGTTACATAACTGTATATGTCAAAATGTGCAGAACTTAGACTAAAAAGGATGAATGATGTACTGTGTAGATTACATCTTATATAATAGTGAAAAAATGCAGATTTTCTACATTGAAACAACAGACACATGGAAAGTAGAAGATAAGATTCTATTTGCAAAACAACATAAAATAAGTTTACTCAAAAAGACTAAATTTACAAAGAAACATACTGGGTCTATATGAACACCAAAGAAAGCTTGTTAGGTGAAAAGAACTACCCAGTTTTTGGATGAGAATTCTTAATTCTCTAAAGCTAGTAACTATACCTAAATCAACGCATACTGAAAACACTAACTAAACATAACTTTTACTAGAGTGGCCTATTAAAATTTTATTTTCAAATATAAATATGTTTAAAGAATAAATATGGCTCTGATAAGGATTGGTAAGGAGTACTAAGCTTATCAGATAACTGTCTTATAAATTAAGTGTAATTACATTACGTCTTAAATGGCAGGAAAAAATAAGTATATATCTCTACAAATGCCCACCTAGAAAAATAAGTAAAATTTAATCCCTAATTGAGAACTTACATCAAAGTGTAGATGGATCAAAAATTTAGCATATACTATAAAACCACAAAACAATTGAACAACTAAATGTTGAAAATCATGTGGAAGAATATTTTTTAACATTGAAATAGGGAAGTCTTTCTGAGAAAGATACAAAGGTCAAAGGAAGTATTAATAGATTTGATTATGTATATGTAAAAATATTTCTACATGGCTAAAGATATTCTGCACAATATAATAATATCCAAATTAAATCATAGGCTAGAAAAATACTTACAAAATGGTGAAAGGGATAATGTCTTTAGTGCATGATTAAGTCATAAAAATTCATATGGAAAAGAGCAGCAATCAAACAAAACATGTAAAAGTCAATAATAGATAATTCACAAAAGATGAATACAAATAATTTTAAATATGTGAATCAAATTCAATTATATTTACTGAATTTCAATTACAGTAAACAAATGAAATACAATTTTTTTAACAACCAGAATCTCAAATACTATAAATATTCTTCAAGAACTTGTTGTTGAGAATGTGCACAAACTCTAAACTGAGGAAAGTAGCATTGTTTGGTACAAGCTTATGGATGGCACTTGGGCAATAACTATGAAAATCAACAATTTTAAATATAAGTACCAATCGATCAAACAATTGCACTGCTAAAAACTCATAATTAGAAAATCTCTAAAAGACTTCACTGCAAAGCTATTTATCACAGGAAAAGATTCAGGAAAACAGGACAAGTACTGGAAACACTAATTTAGCTATATCTTTATTAAGAATTTTTAGGCAGTAGGAGGAACCTAATAATGAGTTACATCTGTGCAATGGTATGGAAAGATCTTCAGGAGGCAAAATAGTAATTACAAAAGTTAGACACAAAGACAAACACATACAGGAAAATAAGATTTTTTATTAGCAAAGATTATTAATTGAACAATCTCAGGAACAATAACAATCAGTACAATGATACATATGGAAGAACAGGGAGACTGGTGAGGGACAGATAGGATGTTTATTCCACACCATTTCCTCTTTGTAAGGATTCTATTTTTAATATTTATTTTATCTATTTTTTGCTCAGGTATATCTTAAAAGTAAAATGTTACACAAAAACTTCATATGAAAAGAAATTAAATAGAGAAGATAGTCTATATAAAAGAAATACTTTAACAATGAAAAGAAAGAAGATATAAGACAAGAAACTGACCAGAAATAGAATTATGAATGAGGTGAAAAGTAACAAAAGTAAACATAGCAATTAATTATGAATTAGTATAACTCTATAAATATTTGACTCTTTCACTGCACATTATTTGTTGACTATGACTATAAATGCATTTACAGTAAAATGGACTTTAACATTTATGGAGATTGACACTAATGTTAAAATGCTTCATTCATGATAGATGATGCACTTACTTCACAGCATTTGTCATCTCAGAATTTCTCAGAGTGTAGATCAGTCGGTTCAGCATTGGGTTTGTGACTGTAAAAAATACACTTGTCAATGAGGAAGGTCTTAGCAGGTCTTACATACATGAAAATACATGGAACAAAGAATAAGACCACCACAATGATGTGGGAACCACAGGTCTGGAGGACTTTCTGCCTCCCTTCTGGACTAAGGTTCTTTAGAGAGTGCAAGATGACACCATAAGAGATGAGCAAGAACACAAACACAATAGTGCACATCATCCCTCCATTGGCTCCCATTAATGGGTCAATGACATATGTGTCAGTACAAGCCAATTTCATTAAAGGGGTACATGTCACAGGCATATTGAAAATACAGACTTATTAAAACTTAATATAACCGTGTAAAAACTTCCTCACTAATTCATTACCTATTGTTGAATCCCTGCTATAAAGGCATTACACCCTTAAATGAAGTCTTACAAGGTATTGTGAACCTGACATTCCATCAGGAAGGGGAACTGTTATTATAACACAATCATCCAGTTCAATTTTTAATTATAAATAACTTAATTACTTTGAAAAAAAAAGGGAACTCAGAATTATTTTAGGAATACTTCTGCATTCTCAGAAAATGGACCCAATGTAAAGGTATTCTTCTTGTGGTAGATAATATACTTATCTATTAAAAGATATAACATTTCTACTCCAGAGCTTCTTCATAGCATTTGTCATCTCAGAATTTCTCAGAGTATAGATCAGTGGGTTCAACATTGGGGTTATGACTGTAAAAAACACACTCAATGACTTGTCAATGGGGAAAGTCTTAGCAGGTCGTACATACATGAAGATGCATGGAACAAAGAAGAAGACCACCACAGTGATGTGAGAACCACAGGTCTGGAGGGCTTTTCGCCTCCCTTCTAAACTAAGATTCTTTAGAGAGTACAAGATAAAACCATAAGAGATGAGCAAGAACATAAACACAATAGTGCAGATCATCCCTCCATTGGCCACCACTAACAGGCCAATGACATATGTGTCAGTACAGATGAGTTCCAGTAAGGGATACATTTCACAGATGAAATGATCAATGACATTGGCACCACAGAATGGGAGCCCATAAACAGTGCTAACCTGAATTACTGAATGCAGAAAACCTCCAACCCAGGACACTACCAGCAGCACAACACACACCCATTGCCTCATGATAACCAAATAATGCAAGGGCTTACAGATGGCCACATAACGGTCATAGGCCATCACTAGCAGAAGAAAGACCTCTGAGCCACCAAAAAGGTGTTCAGTAAATAGTTGAGTCATACAAGATTGGAAGGATATGGTATTTTCTGCAAACAACAAACCTGAAATCAATCTGGGGCAAATGCAAGAGGAATAAGTGACATCCATAAAAGACAAATTAGCAAGAAACAAGTACATAGGTGAGCCCAGGGTCTTACTGACTGCTATAGTCACCACAATGAGCACGTTGCCCACCACAGTCAAAATATAGAAGAGCAAGAACATAACAAAAAGGACCTTCTGTTCCTTTGGATCCTGGGTGAGGCCCAAGAGGACAAAGTAAGTTACATTGTTTCTTGGGTCCATCTAGTCTGGATGCGAGTGACTTCTTGTATTAGAACCAGGTGATCTACAAAAAAAGGGAGAAAGCCTTTAAATGCATTATAAGGTTAATCTTTTATTGATTCATTCAGTTAAAAGATTGTGTAAAAGGTTGTAAAAAAAAATAGGCAGGAGTACCTACTTGTGTCACAGACAGTGTGATTTCCAAGTTGAACAAGTCATGGTTTCCTACACTCAGTGATAGCATACATAATAATATTCAATGAAATAAGTGCCAATATAAAGGTAGTCACACAATGCAAAGGTCAGGGGTAAGAATATATCAATAAAACAGCAATCAAAGATGGTCTCCCAGAGGAAATGCTCCTTCCTGAGATTTAAAGGAGAAGTGGAAGGATAAGAGGGCAAGGGATTCCATGCAAGGGTGCACAGTTTATAAAGTCACAAAAGTGAAATACTGACACCCATTTAGGGTAACTGACATATTCAAAGTGAGTGGAACAAATTAGGAATAGAAAGTCACTGCCCTGGATTGTTTCTTCCCTCACTGAGCCCTCTTTCAGGGTCTTTGGTTGGATATGCCCTCTTTCCTTGACCAGTAAATGTGGAACCTTTCCAATGTTGGGTCTCCCTTTTAATTTTTTTAAAAATATTTTATTTATTTATTTGACAGACAGAGATCACATGTAGGCAGAGAGGCAGGCAGAGAGAGAGGAGGAAGCAGGCTCCCTGCTGAGCAGAGAGCCAGATGCAGGGCTCAATTCCAGGACCCTGAGATCATGACCTGAGCCGAAGGCAGAGACTTTAACCCACTGAGCCACCCAGGCGCCCTTCTCCTTTAATTTTTAAACTTCATATATGCAGCATCTCCAACTCTGAACATGTCCAATTGGAAATTAATTCAGAAATTATAAAACTAAATTTTTAATTTTCAGCCACAAATGTAGGTGTTTGCCATCTGACTAAATGGTTCCACCTTCCAAATCACTTCCCAGACAAGAAATATCACTGTGCCTTTCATGCCTTTCTTACTCTCATATCCGATATTGATACATTTAACAAATCTTATTAGCCCCATTTGAAATAGATCACAAAGTTGGTTATTTCCCTTCCTTCCCCACTTCTGGCCCACCGCACTAGACAGCTACATTGTCTCTTCCCTTTCATTCTGGCCTCCACCAATTTTTTTTTCCTAACACAGCCCAAGTGACCCTTTTTAAATATGATACTGATCTGATCAGTCCACTGCTCACAACATCTACAGTGGATTCTACTGACTCACTCACAATTTAATGAATCACATTTCATATTTACAGTAACAGAAACTGTAATCCCCATTCCACAGTTGAACAAACTGAGATTCTGAACATCTATTTTTCCCACGTTCACCCATTTTGAAGTGGTGAAACTAGAATTAGAACCCAATTGTGCCAAACTGTGGAAAGAACCAAGATGCCCTTCAATAGACGAATGGATAAGGAAGATATGGTCCATATACACTATGGAGTATTATGCCTCCATCAGAAAGGATGAATACCCAACTTTTGTAGCAACATGCAGAGAGAGTCAATTATCATATGGTTTCACTTACTTGCGGAGCATAACAAATAACACAGAGGACATGGGGAGATGGAGAGGAGAAGGGAGTTGAGGGAAATTGGGGGGGTAGATGAACCATGAGAGACTATGGACTCTGAAAAACAACCTGAGGGTTTTGAAGGGGCGGGAGATGGGAGGTTGGGGGAGCCAGGTGGTGGGTATTATGGAGGGCACGCATTGCATGGAGCACTGGGTGTGGTGTAAAACTATGAATTCTGTTACGCTGAAAAGAAATGAAATAAAAAATTTTTTTTAAAAAAGAACCCAATTGTGCTTTATCTCAAAGTGATCTAACTTTTACATAATAAAGATACTCACACAATTGCAAAGCCTGGTTTCCACTATTTACTGTTAGTCTTACCTTAGGAAGACAAGTCCACAATCTGAAGGAACACATTTTACTCATTCACAAGAACCTAGAATTCTTTTGTCATCCAGTTTGACAAGAGTGGACAGAAAGCTGCATTGTTATTTGAGGACATATTTCATTTCATTCAATTGTCTGCGCATTCTCTCTGTGGAGTCTTCTGGTTATTCAGAAGGTTGCTTTTATTTATACTGTAGGTTACTTCCTAAGAATTCCAGGTTCCACATAGAAAAACAAAAATTTAGCACAAAAATTTTGGATAATTTATCAAAAAGACAAGGAAATCCTATCCTTACGTAAAAAGATAGCAACCAGGAATTTCTAATGGAGATTTTTCTCAAGTAATTTCTTTCGTACTAATTTCTAAATAGGAAAATATCACTCAACTCTATTCATTTTTACTCTGTCCTTTTGCTTAGCTCGGATTGCCTGATCTGGTATTTTTAAGAAACATTCTTGTGTTTTTCATTAGATAATGCTTTAAACCTAACAGAAACCTCCTCAAAAATGTGTACCAGTTTTTAGGAACATAGCATATTCTTCCCAATATGAGCAAAGAACACTGGGCATATTATCCCTTCTAACCACATTCCTCATTAAGTCCTAGAATTGGAAAGGGTCCAAGACTGATTCTTCCTTAATTAAATTCACTGGGAATTTTTAGAACCATTGTAAGACTACTGCCAGTCAAGAATAAAATTTTAGCCCAGTCATACTGTTTAGGGAAAAATTTTTCATATATTTCCCCACTTGTCATAGTAAGTATTTCTTTCCTTTCATTTAATAGTAAATTTATCCTGCCTTAAAGTGTGATTAGATGTTCTATATATATATATGTTTATATATAAAATAACTATTAAACTATTAATTTCTTTAATTTGGAGATCTAATCTACTGCTAGAAACCATGCTTTCAACGGTGATACAGTAATTAAAGAAATAGGAAAATTATGTAGAAGTTCCTTAATGCTTGGGCCTTAAATTCTTGTAATAGAGTCAGACAGTAAATAAGGGGACAATTTACTAAACTAAATATAGTCTTCACTATGGCTAATAACAGAGTAAACAAAGTATACTCAGGGAGATTTCTGCTATGGAAAAGGTGACCAGGGAAGGCCTTTCTTCAAAGGTCATGTTAAAGCTGAGATGTAAAGCTAGTAGCGACCCTCAGAAACACTATTTTAGGTAGTAAAATTAAGTGAACATTCTAAGAAATGTATTCTCACTTCACTGATGGCATGACCGATATGTAGAAAAAGCTAAAACTTTCATAGGGATTTTTATTCCAATGTTATTGTGAAATGGAGTGGTGAGCAGGGACATTCTGATCTTTTCCTTGATTATAGTGGAAAAGCTTTCAACCTTTCCCTGCTGAGTGTGATGTTAGTTGTGGCTCTGTCATATATTACCATTATTATATTGTAGTACATTCCTTCCATACCCAATTTGTTGAGAAGTTTTTTTTTAATCATGAAAATATATTGAATTTCTGTGTGACCATTTAATAATCAATAGAGGATTAAGAAAACAATTTCTTTTACTAGAACATCAAAAAGACAAAATACTTAAGAATAAGCTTAAACAAGGACCCAAAATTCTTCTACACTGAAAAACTGCAGTGTTGTTGAAAGATATTCTAGAAGACACAAATAAAAGGGAGGAAAGATACTCGTGAATTTATATGGTTCATGCTACTAAGTTGCAGTGTTAGCTAAAGAGATCTACAGATTCAAAGAAATTCCTACTAAAATAAAAAAGAAATGTTTTTTGCAGAAATAGAAAAATCTATCCTAAAATTCAGGTGGAAACTCAAGGCATGACAAGCAGCCAAATAACCCTGGGGTAACAAACAACCGGCAGACTTCCTGGTTCTAAAACTAACTACAAAGGTACGGTAATCAAAACTCTGTGATACTGGCATAAAGGCAGACACAATAATGGAATAAAATACAGATCCTAGAAATAAACCTTTGTCTGTGTGTCCAAATGATTTTCACAAGTTACAGAGCATTCATTGGGAAAGGACAGATGATTCCAAAAACAGTACCATGAAACTGGATATCCACATGCAAAAGAATGAAGTTCAACCCTTAATCACATACACCATACAGAAAAATTGAATCAAAATGGATCAGAGACCTAAACTACCACCTAGAACTATGAAATTCTTAGAAGAAAACTTCATAACGTTGGATTTGGTAATGATTTCTTGGGTAAGACACCAAAACCACAGACAAGAAAAGAAAAAAACACATGAATTATACTTTATCACATTTAAGAACTTTTGAACATCAAAACACACTACCAACAGAGAGAAAAGGCATCCCACAAATGAGAGAAGATATCTGAAATTTATTTATTTGATAATCTGCTGGTATCCAGAATACATAGCAAACATGCATCTCAAAAACACACATTAAAAAAAAAACACCCTGATTAAAAATGAGCAAAGGACTTCAATAGGCATTTCTCCAAAGAAGATATATGATGCCATAAAAGCACATAAAAAGATGCTCAATGTCACTAATCATTATTGAAATGAATTTCAAAACCATAATGTAACAATACTTCACACCCAACAGGAGACTTATGACCACAAAATGTGAAAATTGTAACACATGTAAGACAGTGGAGAGATGAGAATGACTCTCCATTGCCAGTGGGAATGCACAGTGATGCAGCTGCTATGGAAAATGCTATGGTACTTCCTGAAAAGATAAGCAAAAAAACATCATATGATCCACATTCCACTTTGGGGTATATACACAAAATAATGGACACCACAGTCTCAAATAGATATTTCTATACCCATTTTAATGGCAGTATTATTCATGATAGCCAGAAAGTAGAAGCAGCCAAAGTGTGTACAAAGTGTGATAAATGTATGAGCAGAACGAGGTGTATGCACACAATGGATTATTATTCACTCAAAAATGAAGGAAATTCTGACACATGTTAAGACATTGATATCCTGCAATTCACTATGCCAAGTGAAATGAGACAGTCACAAAAAGACTAATTCCATAAACACAGTAACTTAAAGTAGCCAAATTCATAAGAAATAAGAAAACAGAATGGTGGCTGCCTAAAGCCCAGAGAGAGGGAATGGGGAATTAATGTTTAATGAGTGTGGAATTTCAGTTTGGGAAACCGAAAAAGCTCTGGAGGTGGTTGGTGCTGGTGCTTGCATTACAAATGTCAATTAAATTAATTAACCATCATGACGATGTAAACTGACTCAATGTCACTAAACTATGCTCTTACAAATGGTTAGAAATGTAAGTTGGAGTACCTGGTGTGGCAGAATAGTAGGAGGACCCGAAATTCACTTCATCCATGGAACACACCCATATAACCTTCAAATCATTCTGAATGCCCAAGAAATTGACCTGAGGACTGATAGAAGAAATTAAACACAGCTGAAGGGAAAGAAGAATCCATATAAAGGAAGGCAGGAAGTGTGAAGACATGGTTCATGCTGAAAAGGATCCCAGGTGCTGCAGAGGGGAGGGAGTGCTGGTTGCAGGGAATGGTGAAAGAGAGCAGAGCACACAGGAATATACAGAAGAAGACTTCCCCAAAGCCATTGGTAAGGAAAATGAGAGTGGCTGATTTTGGTAAGTTTTTGCAACCAATGGCCCTCAATTGCAACCAATGGGCCTCAAACACTGGAGTTTCAGAGGTCCCTGGACTTGGCTAGGACAGGGATCTGAGTACGTTGCTCTACTCCTGGAGAAGAGGCAGGCAGGTAACCCGGCCAGACAGCACAATCCGAGGATCATCTACAGGGCATGGGGAGAGATTATTTTTACTTTTTAGTGCACATCTCTGAGAGGCTGCATTGCCTCTCTGGGGACAAAAGACTCCGCAGGCTCCATTTCCTTACTCCACCCATCAGCAAAGGCACAGAGACACCTGCTAGATGTGGCTACACTGGACACTGGCTCTTTAGCCTGCATTTCTCAAAATCCCATGTCCATGCATTCTGTCACAATCGCCCTTCTGGATCAGACCTGCAACAGTCCCAGTACAGTGAGACCATCCTCCAAAAGACAAGTGAAGGTTCCCACGACTCCATGTCCTAAAAGTTTAGAGTTTTAAAAGATGGGAAAGCTTGGCTGGGCTAGAGCCAAAGGTAAATTGTGCTGCTCAATGCAGGCAAGCAACCCAGAGACAGTGTGAAATGAGAGATCTAGAAAACACTGGGACACATGAGGGAAAATTATTTGCTTTTCTTAATGTGCTTTTGTGAGAGCAGCAAGCATGGACTCCCCTCTCTGGGGACAAAGAGCTTGCTAGTGCTATATCCCTCCCCCATCTCTCAGCATAGACCAGCTTCAGTAAATAGCACATTGCGGGCACTGGATGCCTAAACTGCTTACACCAAGTCTCCCTCCTCTGTACTTGCTAGTAATACTTTTCCTGGGCAAGTGTACCTAAGGACTAGTGCAGCAGGTCCCTTCCCCAGAAGACCACCAGAAACCCCTGTATTCACCATGTCTACTGACCACAGAGTTCTTCAAAGCTTCACTTACAGTGGAAATATGATCAGGTCTCCTTTAACAAGCAGACCAGATCTTATCTAGTTAAAACTCACCACACTCTGACCAAGGACCAAACAGTCGCCTCTGCAGGCAAATAGAACCTTTACATACAATTGACCTGAGAAACAGAGCAGCCAAAACACAGTAGCAGAGTGCATGCAGCACACATCAAAAACACTTCCTGAAGCACTAGACCCTGGCCATTATTTGACCTCTTCTACTTAAAGCCATTACTCTCAGGAACAGGAAACTTAACAGACTTTCTTAACACAGAGAAGAAGCAGAGACCTAGTCAAAATGCCAAGATGGGGAAATTCAGCCAAAAAAAAAAAAAAAAAAAAAAAAAAAAAAAAAAAAAAAAAAAAAAAAAAAAAAAAAAAAAAAAAAAAAAAAAAAAAAAAAAAAAAAAAAAAAAAAAAAAAAAAAAAAAAAAAAAAAAAAAAAAAAAAAAAAAAAAAAAAAAGAACAAGAAAAGATCACAGTCAGGGATCTAATCAAAACAGATATAGTAATAGGCCTGATGCAGACTTTAAAGCAATAATCATAAGTATACAAGCTGGGCTTGGAGGAAAGTATAGAAGACATCAGGGAGACCCTTACCACAGAGATAAAAGAGCTAATTAACTATCAGGCTGAAATGAAAAATGCAGTAACTGAGATTCACAATTGACTGCATGTAATGGCCAGAAGAATGGAAGAAGCAGAGACATGAATAAATGATATAGAAGACAGAATTATGGAAGATAATGAAACAATAAAAGAAAGAAAAAGAAAAATGTTTGGATCATGAGCATAGACAAGGAATTCATAGTCTCCATCAAACATAGCATTCATATCATATGAGTCCCAGAAGAAGAAGAGAAAGAAAGGTAACAGAAAGTTTATTTGAGAAGATTATGGCTGAAAAGTTCCCTAATCTAGAGAACGAAATAGACAGCCAAAGTCAGAAGACACAGAGAACCTCCATCTAAACAAAAGCAGGCCAACACCAAGATATTGCAGTTAAATTTGTAAAATATTGAGATAAAGAATAATCCTAAAAGCAATGAGACAATAGAAGTCCCTAACTGACAATTGGAGTGGCAATAAGGTTAACAGCAGTGCTCTCCACAGACAGTTGGCAAGACAGAAGAGAGGAAAATGATACATTCAACATACTAAATGGGGGAAATCTGCAGCCACGAATATTCTATCCAGCAAGGTAATCATTCAAAACAGAAGAAGAGATAAAGAGTTTCCCAGACAAACACCAAAGCAGTTAATGACCACTAAAGAAGCATGTGAGAAATATTAAAGGAGACACTTTGACTGGGAAAGAAAGACCAAATGAGACAAAAACTAAACAAAACTAAAGAAACAGAAGAAATTTCCATAAACAATGACAAAATAAGAAATAAAATAGCATAATACATACCTATCAATAATTACTCGGAATGTAAATGGAGTAAATGCTCCAAACAAAAGACATAAGGTGTCAGATGGATTAAAAACAAAACAAAACAAACAAAAAAACCCATAAGACCCATATACATACTGTTTACAAGAGACTCATCTTAGACCAAAAGACACTTCCAGATTCAAGGTGAAGAGGCAGAGAACTATTTACATGCTAATGGACATCAAAAGAAAGCTAAAGTAGCCACCCTTATATCAGACAAGTGGATTTTAAACCAAAGACTGTAACAAGACAACAATGACTCTACACCACACTAAGGGGGTGTATCCAACAAGAAGATGTAATGATTATAAATACTTATGCCTCCAACTTAGGAACAGCCAAATATGTAAACCGATTAATAACAAAATAAAAGAA
>PISX010032552.1:0-16083 GCA_004024625.1 Mellivora capensis
AGGAACCTCCACACTGTTCTCCAGAGTGGCTGCACCAACTTGCATTCCCACCAACAGTGTAGGAGGGTTCCCCTTTCTCCACATCCTCTCCAACACACGTTGTTTCCTGTCTTGCTGATTTTGGCCATTCTAGCTGGTGTGAGGTGGTATCTCAATGTGGTTTTAATTTGAATCTCCCTGATGGCTAGTGATGATGAACTGTAATTGAAAAATATTTATTTTATAATGTACTGGATTGAGCCAGAAAAAGGAATATGTCAACAAATACAATTTCCTTCAAAAAGTATATCATACATAACGAGAGAAGTGGAAAACCTTTAAAAATAAATTTGGATTTTATGTGGGTAGAGTGATAGAGTTTTCTATTTTTACCATAAACTTAAAAAAAAAAAACTGTGAAATCTCCACTTTTTTTTTTGGAAATTCCAAGACTGTAATATTGTAATGCAGAGGAAAATAGTATGATAAGAAATACTAGGTATTCTTTGTCAGGTTTATTACTGTGTATATGTTTAAGGCACTGTCACAGTCACACAGGTTGATTACAGCTGATCTTTTAAAGTAAGTTTGTGCATTTGCTTACATATCCACCACTGTTTATTGAAGGGAAAATTACTCCTATTCATTTCCTTGAAACTTGTGGTATAAAGGGGGCTATGTAATCACCCATGAGATATGATTTTAGTCCTGTTCAAAAAGTAGAATATTGGGGCGCCTGGGTGGCTCAGTGGGTTAAAGCCTCTGCCTTCAGCCCGGGTCATGATCTCAGGGTCCTGGGATTGAGCCCCACATCGGGCTCTCTGCTCAGCAGGGAGCCTGCTTCCTCCTCTTTCTCTCTCTGCCTGCCTCTTTGCCTACTTGTGATCTTTATCTGTCAAATAAATAAATAAAATCTTTAAAAAAAAAAGTAGAATATTTGTAAGTTGCACAGCATAAGAAGTACATGAGTTATGGAAAGTCACTCTGGTGGTATGGAGTTATCTTTTCCAATTAGAATTTTTCTATGAAAGTGTAATTCACAAAGTACATTTATAATGCTCCTTAAAATGGGTATCAATAAGAGACAGATATCATTAGGTTGTTTGATTTTTGAATGATGATATTTTCACAGTGAGTTAAAGACAACAACAACTATGCTCCTTCCAGTTTTCCTTTGGCAGCCATCAACAGGTGGAACTATAATGCACCCTCATGAGATAGTATAACATCTATACCCACTAACTTTTAAAATAACATCTGTTAACATAATTGCAAATAATATGAACATGTATTAAATGAATTTATAAATAAGTCAGTTTTCAACTCCCCTATGAAAGCTTTTTTTTTAAATCTTGACCAATGCATTTTTTTTACAGAGACATTGGTTTAAAAAAAGTGACATTTAGAAATGTTTACAAGCCATATTAGGACAACTGCTACCCTCTTGTTGGAATATAATTTTACAAAAAAAAAGAATATAATTTTACTTAGCCTTTGGTGAAAATTGCGCTTAACCTTTTACTTATTTGTGAAATCATATTATGTTTTATCTGAAACCGAGTTGACCAGAATGTTTTGGAATGTTTTAACTGAAGATATTTTAAATAAACCCTACCTAAGAGAGTCAGAAAAACTTAATTTTTACACAAATGTTATATGTTAAAATATGCACTAAAGACCTACTATGGACTGAACTGTCCTCCCTGAAATACTTATGTTGAAGCCTTAAA
Source organism: Mellivora capensis (assembly GCA_004024625.1). NCBI lineage: Eukaryota > Metazoa > Chordata > Mammalia > Carnivora > Mustelidae > Mellivora > Mellivora capensis. The sequence continues at coordinate 1,710 of PISX010032552.1, forward strand.
GATGGGGCCTTTGAGAAGTAATTATTGTTATATGAGGTCTTGAAGGTAGTCTTCATGGTGGGCTTAGTAGCTTAATAAAAAGTGGAAGAGAGAGAGAGATTGTTTTTTCTTTGCCATTTGAGGACACAGTGAGAAGACAGCTGTATGGAAACCAGGAACAGGAACCTCTCACAAAGCAAGCACCTTGCCACTGGAATATTGGCCTCCAGAACTGTGAGAAATACATGTCTGTTGAGTCAAGAGAAAGACACATACCATATGATATCATTCATATGTAGGATTTAAGAAACAAACAGATGAACATAGGGGAAGGGAAGGAAAAATAAGATAAAAACAGAGAAGGAGGAAAACCATAGGAGACTCTTAATTATAGAAAACAAACTGAGGGTTGTTGGAATGGAGGTGGGTGGTGGATGGGGTAATTGGGTAATGGGCATTAAATAGGGCACTCAATGTAATGAGCACAGGGTGTTATATGCAACTGATGAATCACTAAATTTTATCCTTGAAACTAATAATATACTATACATTTAATTGAATTTATACTAAAATAAATCATAAATAAATAAATATCTGTTGATTAATCCATTCAGCTTATGATATTATGTTATAGTAGCTCTAGTAGACTAACACAAGGCCTTAAATTAATAGTGATAGAAATGACTTATCAGGTCTTTTAAATATGTCTTTTATAAATATGTATATTTATCAAGAGAGACTACCTCTAATGATAAATCCCATGATTAATAACCATTCTGAACTGTAACTGTCACAAAGCTGCCATCATGGAAGAGTTTTCTTCTGTATCTCTTTAGCAGTTATAAAGTCTCCATCTTTCTGCTATTTCATTTGCACTTTTCATATGCTACTAGAAAGTGACAGTACTGAGCCTCAATTCTAATAAGATAAATTCCACTTAGAAAACGTTTTTGTCTTTTTAATGCTGTTCATTAGTTAACTTTAAGTTTGTATATATTCACTTCTAATAATTTTTTATTGTTATTGATTTATATTTCTAAAGATTCCAAGAGGAAAGCTAAAGTAGAAATCTTTTCACAAAAATAAAATTCAATTTATCTTTCCAGTCATTCTGACCCCAATCACCTCCTCAAGCAGCTACACTGAATTATTGCTTATCCAAGAATATCATGTACTTTTACACATCTATAACTTTGAATGAGGTTTCCCCTGTACATGGAGTACCTTTTGGAGTCTCATAAAATCCCACTAACCTTTTAAAGTTCAGGTCAAAATTCTACTCTAAAGACTTTCTAGGCCACCTAAAAGTTCAGGTAATAATAATGTATCAATATTGGTTCATTAAATGTTAAAAACGTGCTATATTAAAGTGTGATATTATTAATAAGACACTGAGTATGTGTGTATATATATATACATATATAGATGATAGATTTTTCTCTTAATCTTTCTATCTATCTATCTATCTATATGTATATATAGAAAGTCTCTCTACAATGTTTCCAATGATGCCATATTCTAAATTTTAAGAATGAAACTGGACCATTTCCTTACACCACAAACAAAAATAGACTCAAAATGGATGAAAGACCTAAATGTGAGACAGGAACTCTATAAAAATCCTTGAGGAGATCACAGACAGCAACCTCTTCACCCTCAGCCACAGCAACTTCTTTCTAGAAACATCACCAAAGACAAGGGAAGCAAGGGGGAAAATGAACTACTGGGACTTCATCAAGATCAAAAGTTTTTGCACAACAAAGGAAACAGTCAACAAAAACCAAAAGACAACTGACAGAATGGGAAAAGATTTTTGCAAATGACATATCAGATAAAGGGCTAGTATCCAAAATCTATAAAGGACTTATCAAACTCAACACCCTAAGAACAAATAATCTAATCAAGAAATGGGCAGAGGACGTGAACAGATATTTCTGCAAAGAAGACATCCAGATGGCCAACAGAGACGTGAAAAAGTGCTCCACATCACTCGGCATCAGGGAAATACAGATCAAAACCACTAAAATTAGCAAGTCAGGAAATGACAGGTGTTGGTAACTATGCGGAGAAAGGGAACCTTCCTACATTGTTGATGGGAATGCAAGCTGGTGCAGCCACTCTGGAAAACACTGTGGAGGTTCCTCAAAAAGGTGAAAATAGAGCTACCTTATGACCCAGCAATCATACTACTGGGTATTTACCCTAAAGATACAAATTTAGTGATCCAAAAGGGCATGTGCACCTGTTTGTTTGCAGCAACAATGTTCACAATAGCCAAATTATGGAAAGAGCCTAGATTTCCATTAGTAGGTGAATGGATAAAGAAGATTTGGTATATAAATACAATTTAATACTATGCAGCTATCAAAAACCATAAACTCTTTCAATAACGTGGATGGAACTAGAGGATATTATGGTAAGTAAAATAAATCAATAAGAGAAAAACAATTATCATATGATCTCTCTGATATGGGGAATTTGAGAGGCAGGGTGGAGGGTTGTGGGAGAAAGGGAAAGAAAAATGAAACAAGATGGGACAAGGAAGGGAGACAAGCCATAAGATACTCTTAATTTCAGAACACAAACTGAGGGTTGCTGGGCAGGAAGTGGCATAGGGTGGCTGGGTTATGGACACTGGGGAGGGTATGTGCTATGGTGAGTATTGTGAATTGTTAAAGACTGATAATTCACAGTCCTGTGTCTCTGAAATAAATAATACATTATATGTTAATGAAAATAAATAAATAATAAATAAATAATTGTTCTAAATTTTAACAATGTATTAAAGAACAATAATAATCACAAAGCAGTTTTCTGCAAACAGAACAGCTACAGGGTCTCTTAACATTCACTGAAATGCATTTTAGTTACCTGTTTCCTTTAGTTCCTCCCCCTAGACTCTAAATCTTTTATATTCCCAGCCTCTGGTATATAGTACATTCAACATTCAACAGCTCTATGGAATGAGTGAGAAATATATATTTAGATACACAATGAAACCATTGCAACATTCTGAGAGATTTTTTTTAAATCAGAAAAGTAATAAAAATGGGCAATACTATTTGTAATAAGCTTTATACAAATCTCATTAGTAAAAAGTGACTTTATTAAAGTTATGTTTTCTTTTGATTCTTCATACACACACACAGGCATGAACTTAAATTTGGTTTCTCTTAAATTAAAATATTTTTAAATGGTGTTTGAATGCATTTAGAAAATAACCTTCAAGTTGTCATCTGTGTAACTGGGTCCCAAATCCTCCGTAACTGGTGAGCTGCAGAATGAGTGAAGGCATTGACCCTGGAGCTAGTTTACTTAAAAAAAAAAAAGTTTCTGTAGAGTTGAATGTCTTGGTAACTTATTAACCTCTATAAACCTCAGTTTCCTCATTTTTTGGAAGATTTTGTTTATTTATTTGACAGAGAGAGATCACAAGTAAGCAGAGAGGCAGGCAGAGAGAGAAAGAGAGAGAGAGAGAAGCAGGCTCCCTGCTGAGCAGCAAGCCCAATGTGGGACTCAATCCCAGGACCCTGAAATCATGACCTGAACTGAATGCAGAGCCTTAACACGCTGAGCCACTGAGGCACCCCTGGTTTCCTCATTTGTAAAGTGAAGGTAATCATAGTACATGACTTTCAGTGTTATTGTGAGGGTTAAATAAATTAATGCTTGTCAATAGCTTAGAGCACTTTTTGGCAAGTGGTAGGTAATCATTTACTATCAGCTATTATTACTATTACAATTAGAATAATTATTCTAAATATGGCTTTCAGTTGAGCCATATCTCTAGGAATTTCTGTAGTAAATAATATGAATGAAGTAACTGTTATTTATTTCTGATATTATACTAACTATGCTTTATTAAGGTCAGTATTTTATGGATAATTATAACCAAATTTGATTATTATACCAGTTATGATTGTCAAAATATAAGCATCATGATGGCAGAGGCTATGTCTGTTTATATTACCATTACAACCTCAGCACCTAACACTGAACTTCATGTTTATTAGGGCTTAGTAAATACTTGTTAACTTATAACTGTATATCGCTTATACCCAGAGTGACCTATGTTATACTAATCATTCAAGGTTGAGGTTAAACTAAGTAATTTGTGAAATACTTTTAAAGTTTATGCTTCATTTTGTGGTCTTAGAGCCAACTGGTCTAGCTCTTATTCTCAGCTTAGAATATTTTTTTAAGTTTTCCCTCTATCAAGGCAATTGATGCTGTACAAATGCATAAAGAGCTAGGTAGGAATGGATTTTCCTTTTAAGCAACTTTGAAAAGTGTTGAATTGGGTAAGAATCTACTAACTTAAGATTTATTTCAAACACGCCCTCATTGCTTCTTTTAGTGTCAGCTATACTAAATTCTCCCTGTTCTCATTGCATATGTACAGTTTGCAAGATAAAACATTTAGCTATAGTTTAAAATGAAAATGGAGGTGAAAGGGAGAGAAGAAAACAGCATGTTAGATGGTGATTGATGTTAAAATGATTCTAAATATTTTGGACTACATTTTCAAGTGAATTAAAAATAAAAGATTCTTTGTTTCATGTATTTCTAGACATATATCTTCCAGTTTTAGATTTTTTAATAAAACATTTATTGAATGTACTTATGTTTATGGCATTGTGCAAAAACTTTGTACAGAATAAAAGAATCCAATATAGTCCTCACCTTCAAGGAGCTCAACATAAAAAAAGGGTGGAAAAATAGAAAATGCATTTTAATAGTTATAATACAACCTGTAGAATTGTACTTTGTTTCTAAGTTAATGTTTTCAGAATCAACTTATTCTTAAGGCTATCTTCTTTAGTGAAGCCATAGCTCAAGGCTTAGATTTAATTCAAGGGACACATCTAACAGAATATATCTGTATCTATATCTATATCATCTATTTCTGTATATATATCTATCTATATATCTGTATTACATGTGTTTTGATTTCCAAACACTGGAATTTCTGTAAGTTATGCCTCACACCATTTTCACTCATCAGTACTATTAGGTTGTAAATGCATAGAAGGCAAAAGCCATGAATGGGAGGTCTGTTTTGTAATATCAAAGTTGTAGTATACAAAATTCTATATTATAGTACAAAGATATAAATGTTTTTTATTATAAAATTTAATACAATACATAAGTACAGACCCCAAATTATCTCTGCTTTCTAACTCAGAGCAAACTTGATAAATTCTAAACTTCCTTCAAAAGTCAGCTAAATATATACCTACTCTTTATTTTTTAATATTTACTTATTATTTTAGATGAAGAGAAAGAATATGAGTGGGGGAGGGGCAGAGGGAGAGAGGAAGGAGCCTGACAGGGGGCTCCACCCCAGGACCCTGAAATCATGACCTGAGCTGAAACCAAGATTTGGCCACTTAACTGACTGAACGACCCAGCTACCACATACCTATTCTTTATATATATATTTTTTCTTTTTTTTTCTAAAATGAATGTGTACTATTTGATCAAAAAATTAATAGTTTAAAATAGAAAAAAATTAGTCAAAAATTTATGATCTGTTTATTTCTATTCACAATGCATACTGTACGGCTTATGCATTTGTAAATTTTGTCCATTATAAAATTATTTTTGCTTGTATATGCATTTATGTAAGACTTGAAGTTCTATGAGAATGTTTATATTTTTGTTTTAGCTAGACATGCACATTGGTATTTAATAGTACTCACCATAGGTGTTGAATTAATGAATAGATAAGAAAGAAACTTTTCATAATTCTACATTAAAAATGAATGATTCTGTTTTCCACATGCTCTACTACCTATTGCCAACATGTGTGCATAAAGATATAATTCTGTATTTTTCTCTAATCATCTAATATTTACATAAAACACATTCTCTACTTTTGCACAGCCTTCATAATTACCACCTCATTAACTACATAGCATTGCATTGATATGATTTATCATAAGTTACTTTACTATTCAAATTTCATGAATACATAATGCTACAGTTAAATGTTTGTACACATATTCTTTTTTCTGAAACTTATTTCTTGGAGAGAATTTATATAATAGAAGAGGAGTGAAGTGGTTGTGTACAGATAATTATAAAACCTGGACTAATAATAAAAAACAACTATTTTAAAGTATTAGAAAACATTCAAAAGCAGAACAAAGTCAGAGGACAGTTTCTTCTTGAAAAACTGTACATGCAAGAGAAAAGAAATATGAATTTGTGCTCTTCTTGGCTGAAGGAGTTCCCCAAACAGAAAATGGTTGGGCAGAAAATAATAGCTCTACTAGTTTGATAAACAACAGAACAGATGTTAGGACTGGAAAATAAGCCATAAATTAAATATAGAAATTCTGGAAGCAGGGGAGCCTGGGCGGCTCAGTGGCTTAAGCCTCTGTCTTTGGCTCAGGTCATGATCTCAGGGTCCTGGGATCGAGCCCCGCCTCGGGCTCTCTGCTCATTGGGGAGCCTGCTTCTCTCTCTCTCTCTCTCTCTCTCTCTCTCTCTGCCTGCCTTTCTGCCTACTTGTGATCTCTCTCTCTCTGTGTGTGAAATTAAGTAAACAAATAAATAAATAAAACCTTAAAAAAAAAAGGGGGGGGACGCCTAGGTGGCTCAGTTGGTTAAGCGGCTGCCTTCGGTTCAGGTCATGATCCCAACATCCTGGGATCGAGTCCCATATCGGGCTCCTTGCTCAGCAGAGAGCCTGCTTCTCTCTCTGCCTGTGCTCGCTCCCTCTCTCCCTCTCTCTCTGACAAATAAATAAATTTAAAAATAAATAAATAAATAAATTTTTTAAAAAATTTAAAAAAATGTTAGAAAAAAAATAGAAAGAATTTCTGGAAGCAAAAGACATGAGAAGGAATGAGACCCAAAATCTTACTGTAACTCTTAGCTGTCCACTAAACTATACATGTGCATGGCAAAGCACAAGTGACACGGCACAAACAAATAAACAAAACAAAACAGAACAGAACACCTGACAGGGACCAGAAGGTGTTTTGCATTGAAAGACACAGCTGCACTGGATCAGTTTTTTGAAGCTGCTCCTTTCTCAACTGTATGGATTCCCCCAATGAAGGCTACCTTGTAAAGCATAAAAAGAAGTCTTATTTGACTTAAGGTATTAGATGATAGAGCCCAAGTATGGTCAATTGATTGGAAATTTAAAGAAGAATCCCCAGAAGCAAGGACACTACAGAGATTACCTGTGAAATCTGCCTATGAACCCTGTCCAGATTTTTGGTCTAGCAACAAACTGCAATTTCAGAGGAAAAGACAGGGAACCATGTTAAAAAACACATCAGGTAGGGGCGCCTGGGTGACTCAGTGGGTTAAGCCTCTGCCTTCAGCTCAGGTCATGATTTCAGGATCCTGAGATGGAGCCCCACGTCAGGCTCTCTGCTCAGCAGGGAGTCTGCTTACCCCTTTCTCTCTCTGCCTGCCTCTCTGCCTACTTGTGATCTCTGTCTGTCAAAAAAATTTAATAAAATCTTAAAAAAAAAAGCTCATCAGGTAAAAGCTATAAGAGATAGCAGCTGTTGCCCACTATAAGGTAGAAATAATTTAGTGACTGTTCCAAACAGCTACCTACAAGAACAATGACAACAAAAATTCCCAGGAGATCATAGGTGGCAACTGAGAGCTACATGAATAAAGGTCACTGGAAATGACAAATATGTGGATTAATATGGTATATAACAAAAATATTTTGTTATCTTTATATTAATATAATGAAAGTTATATGACAATTTCAAGCAAAACTGATAACATTATATTGAAGGTTTTATAATTCATACCATTTAATATACCTCAATCATATTTCATGACAATAGTACTAAGAATTAGGTTTAAACAGAAATATGCTTGTGCAATATTCTTGTATTTTTTGGAGGTAAGTCAGTATTAAAACTATATATATTGTGTGAATAAACGATGCATATTTAAATCTTTGAGAAGTCATCACATAAGAGCTAAAAGAGTCTAAAAATTCAACAAGTCTGACTGATTAATAACCTAAAAGAAAATATTAATAAAAGTAGAAATTATTATAACAAATCAGATAGAAATTCTATAGTTGAAGTGTGCAATACATGAGCTGGAAATTTCACTTGTTGAGTTTAACGGATTTGATATGCCAGAAGAAAGAATCAGTGAGCATGAACATTGACCAATAAATATATTTTAGTCTGAGGTAAAGAAGGCCAAAAGAATAAAAAGTGAGTAGAGCTGCAGAGACTTGTGGGACATAATCAAGAATATCAAAACAGGGGGAGGAGGTAAGATGGTGAAGTAGTAAGAGGGCCCTAGGCTTGCCTTTTCTCCTAGCTAGATAAATATCTTATTATTCTGAATACCCAAGAAATCAATCTGAGGACAGACAGAAAAAAAACTACATGACTAGAAAGGAGAAGCCTCATAATGGAAGGTAGGAAGTGCAGAGACATGATTTGGGGGAGAAAGTGATCATGGGTGTTGTGGAAGAGAGGGGGCCCTGGTCACAAAAAGAGGTGAGAGAAAGACTGGGGTGGGGAGAGAGAGAGGAACACATAGGGGATCACACAAGGAAAAAAAGAAACACTTTCCTCAAAGCCACTGACTGGGAAAATGAGAGCTGCTGATTTTTCTGAGTCTTCACAATCAGCAGGGCTCAAAGACAGGAGTTTTAAAGGTCTACAGAATGGTTGATGTGGAGTCCTGAAGGTGCTGAAGTGCTCTTGTGGACAGGGATGGCAAAAAGCCCAGGAGCAGAAAGTACAATCTGAGCATACCCTGGGAGGCACAGGGAGAGATGATTCCCCCTTCATAGAGCACAACTAGAAGAGATGGCATCGACTCTCTGAAGGAAAGAAGAGCCTAAAGATACCATTACCCTCCCCTTTCTGTCAGCATAGGTGCAGAGACACTTGCTGAGACCAGCTAACCTAGACACTGGCTCTTTGCAGTGCTTTACTACAAATTTCATGCCCGAGTGCTTTGGTGCAACTCCCTTTTGGGACAAAACTGCATCAGTCCCAGGGTAGTGAGACCTCCCTTAGAGGATCAGTGTGGGTCCCCACCACACCAGGTTCCTAAATTTTGGAGTTTTAAAACTTAGTCAGCCTGCCTGGAATAAAATATAGGTGTACTGCACTACCAGGCAGTCAAACAGCCCAGACACAGACAGGGTGAAGTCATGGATCTGAGAGACACCTGGGACACATTGGGGAAATGTGTTCACTCTTCCGGGAGGATTTCCTGAACAGCAGCAAGTGGAAACTCTCCTCTCCAAGGACGAAGGGAGCAGGCTGGTGCCATTTCTCTCACTTGCCCCACAGCATAAACTAACTTCAGTAAGCAGCATGGCACCAACACCAGCGGACAAACCTCTTACACCAAGCTCTGCCCCCCCCCAACTTGTTCAACATGTGCTGTTTTTGTCTAAGGCAGATGTACCTGAGAACAGTTGGCTCCTCCCACAAAACACCCAGTACAAACCCCCTGCATGCACAACATCTAATGACCACAGAGTTCTTCAAAAAAAAAAAAAAAATAGCATCAGGTCTCTTTTGACAAGCCAACCAGAGCACACCTAGTTAAAACTTGCAATACTATGACCAATGTCCTAACAGTCACCCCTGCAGGCAAAGAGAAATTCTTCCAGACTGGCCTGAGGGAAAGAGTAGCCAAAACACAGCAGCAGAGTGCACATAGCATACACAAGAGACACAGTCTGAAGCACTAGGCCCTGGACAGTATATGACCTCTTCTTCATAGAGCCATTACCCTCAGGAGCAGGAAACATAATAGGCTTTCCTAACTCACAGAAGACAGAGACCTAGACAAAATGCAAAATGGAAGGATTCATATCAAAAGGAAAAGAAGAAAAAGTCATGGCCAGGGTTGTAATCAAAAGAGTATAAGCAATACGTCTGATTCAGAATTTAAGGCAACAAAGATAAAGATACAAGCTGGGTTTGAGAAAACCATCTATGACACCAGGGAGTCCCTTACCACAGAGATAAAAGATATAAAAACTAGTCAAGTTAAAATGAAAAATGCAATAAATGAATTAAAAAACAACTGGATATAAAGACCAAAAGGATGGAAGAAGCAGAGCAATGAACAAGAAATACAGAAAATAAAAGTATGGAAAATAATGAAGTCGAAAAGAAGAGAGAAAGAAAAATATTAAATCACAAATGTAGATTTTGGTAATTTAGTGAATCAATAAGGCATAATAACATTCATGTCATAGGAGTCCCAGAAGAAGAGTGGGAAAGGAAGAAAAAGGTTTATTTGAGGGAATTATAGTTGAAAACTTTCCTACTCTGAGGAAGGAAAAAGATAATCAAATCCATGAGGCACAGAAGCCTCCCATCAAAATAACAAAAGTCAGCCAACTCCAGGACATATTGCAGTAAAATATGCAAAATATAGTTAGAAAAAATCCAGAAAACAGAAAGGGAAAAGAAATTCTTAACCTATCAGGGAAGACAAAACAGGTTAGCAGTAGATATCTCCAAAGAAACCTAGAATACCAGATTAGAGTGGCATGATGTATTCAGTGTGCTGAATGGGAAAAATATGAAGCCAAGAGTACTATATTCATCAAGGTTATCATTCAGAATAGAAGGGGGTGATAAACAATTTCCCAGGCAAAGAAAAACTAAAGGAGTTCCTGACCACTAAAGAATCCATGCAAGAAATATTAAAGGGGACCTTTAAATGGGAAAGAAAGACCAAAAGCAACAAAGACTATAAAGGAACAGAGAAAATCTCCAGAAGCAATTGAAAAAAAAAGTAATACGATAACACTATATTCATATTTATCAATATTTACTTTGAATGTAAAAGTACTAAATGCTCCTATCAAAGGACATAAGGTATCAGAATGGACTTAAAAAAAAAAAACACACAAAAAAATCTATGTACTTCCCACTAGAGACACATCCTAGACATAAGGACACCAGCAGATGGAAAGTGAGGGGATAGAGAAACTTTTACTGTGCAAATGGGTCTCAAAAGAAAACTGGAGTAGCAATACTTATATCAGACAAATTGGATTTCAAACCAAAGACTACCGAAAGATGAAGAATGGCACTATATCATAATAAAGGGATCTATTCAACAAGAAGATATCAAAATTGTAAATGTTTATTCACCCAAATTGGGATCAGATAAATATACAAAACAATTAGTAGAAAACATAAAGGAACTCATTGATAATAATACAATAAAAGTAGGGGACTTTAACACCCTACTCACAGTAATGAACAGATCATCTAAGTAGAAAATCAACACGGAAATAGTGACTTTGAATGACACAATGGACCAGATGGACTTAACAGATATATTCAAAACATTTCATCCTAAAGCAGCAGAATACACATTCTTTTCAAGTGCACATGGGATATTCTTCAGAATAGATAAACACTAAGTCACAAATCAGGCCTCAGCAAATACAAAAAAAAATGAGATCATACCATGCATATTTTCAGATCATAATGTTATGAAACTTGAGTTCAACCACAAGAAAAACTTTGAAAGACCACAAATACATGGACCTTAAAGAATATCCTACTAAAGAATGAATGGATCAACCAGGAAATCAAAGTTGAAATTTTTAAAAATACATGGAAATAAATGATAGTGAAAACATGACTATTCAAAACCTTGGGGATGTAGCAAAAGTGGTCATAAAAAGGAAGTATATAGCAATACGGTCTACCTAAAGAAGCAAGAAAAATTTCAAATACACAACCTAAACTTACACCTGAAGGGGATAAAAAAGAAGAAAATACGAAGCCCAAAGCCAACGGAAGAAGGGAAATAGTAAAGATTAGAGCAGAAATAGTAATATAGGAACAAACAAACAAACAAAAAAAGTAGAACAGGTCAATGAAACCAGGAATTGGTTCTTTGAAAGAATTAATAATACTCATGAACACCTAGCTTGACTTATCAAAAAGAAAAGAGAATGGATCAAATAAATAAAATCACAAATGAGAGAGGAGAGATCACAACCAACACCACAGAAATACAAACATTTAGAAGAGAATATTATGAAAAATTATATGTCAACCAATTGGGCAAACTGGAAGAAATGGATAACTTCCTAGAAATGTATAAACTATCAAAACTAAAACAGGAAGAAATAGAAACTTGAAAAGACCAGTAACCAGCAGAGAAATTTGTTCAGTAATCAAAAATCTCCCAAAAACCAGAAGTCCAGGGTCAGATGGCTTCACAGGGGAATTCTACCAAACATTTAAAAAAGAGTTAATGAAAGAAAGAAAGAAGACCTATTATTCTTACGTTGTTTCAAAAAAAAGGGGGGGTGGAAAGAAAAAGAAATGAAAAATTCCTCAAAAATAAAAGTCCAAATTAATTCTATGAAGCCAGTATTACCCTGATTCCAAAACAAAAGAAAGACCCCACTAAAAAAGCAAATTACAGGCCAATATCTCTGATGAACGGGGATGCAAAAATTATTAACAAGTACTAGCAAATAAAATTCAACAGTACATTAAAAGAATGATTCACTGGGAGGGAGGCAAGATGGTGGAGGAGTAGAGAGCCCCATTTCAACTAGTCCCTGGATTTTAGTTGGATATTTATCAAACCATTTTGAACAAAGACGGCATCAGCTTGAGATATAAGAATACATATCTGGATCTCTACAAGCAGAAAATGACTACTTTTTGCAAAGTAGGATGTGCAGAGTTGTGAATCTGAGGGGATATACCAGAAGATAAACAGAAGGGGGAGAGAACCACCATAAGCTGGCTCTTGGAAAGTGATATAACACTGGAGAGCAAAATCAGAACCCTTAGATATCTGCTTTAGTGAGAGACATGACTCCCTGAAAGTGGCTCTGGAAATGAAAAGGCAGAATTCCAGGTAGTGTATTGTGGTCTCAGTATACGGGGAATCAGAGAGCATAAGGGGATGCCTGAACTGATAAAGTGCCCAAGAAGTGGAGCTAGGAATGACCAGGTTATGGTCAGCAAGTCCAGGAAGAGACTCTCAGTTCAGATTGCCATAAAATTCAAGTCTGGCCTCTCAGTAACCACTCTCTTCCTGAGCAGCCTGAAAATGTCTAGAACCTGCACCTGACCAGGCAAAAGTTTTCCTGTCATAGAGGCAAAAAGTATACCACCCAAAATCAACAAGTACAGAAAGACCTCCAAACACTTAACTGTGAAATTTATGAATCATAATTTTAGGCAAAAGGTCTTAAGGAAGCTAAGGAGAAGAGCTTCCCTACATACAGAGTAAGGACCATCAGAATAATGTCAGTCCTGTCCAAAAAAACCTGGCAAGCCAGAAAGAGGGCAAGATGTATTCAAACTAAATGAGAAGAACACACAACCAAGAATACTTTATCCATCTAGGTTCACATTCAAAATGGATGGAGAGATAAAGAGCTTCCAAGACGGGCAAGGTTTAAAAAAGTATGTGTCCACCAAGCTGGCACTACAAGAAATATTAAGGCGGGTGGGGGTTCTACAAAAGAAGAAAGAACCCAAGAGTGACATAGAACAGAAATTTACAGAGACAATCTATAGAAACAAGGACTTCTCAGGCAACATGATGTCAATAAAAACATATCTTTCAATAATAACTAACAATGTGAATGTCCTAAATGCTCCCATAAAATGGCCGAGTTGCAGATTGGCTAAAACAACAGGGTCCATCTATATGCTGACTACAAGAGACCCATTTGAAACCTACATATACATCCAGACTTAAAGTGAAGGAATGGAGAACCATCTTTCATGCCAAACGGCCTCAAAAGAATGCTGGGGTAGCAATTCTCATATCAGATAAAATAGATTTTAAACTAAAGACTGTAGTCAGAGATACAGAAGGACACTACATAATTCTTAAAGGGATTAGCCACCAAGAAGATCTAACAATTGTAAATATTTATGCCCCCAATATGGGAACAGCCAATTACATAAGAAAACTGTTAATCAAGATAAAGAGTCATATGGATATGAATCCATTAATAGTAGGAGATATTAACATGCTACTCTGGGTAATAGACAGATCATCCAAGCAGAAAATCAGAAATAAAAAAAAAATAAAAATAAAAATAAAAAAAATAAAAAAAAAAAAAACCACATTGAGATACCACCTGACACCAGCTAGAATGGCCAAAATTAACAAGACAGGAAACAACATGTGCTGGAGAGGATGTGGAGAAAGGGGAACCCTCTCACACTGTTGGTGGTAATGCAAGTTGGTGCAGCCACTCTGGAGAACAGTGTGGAGATTCCTCAAGAAGTTAAAAATAGAGCTTCCCTATGACCCTGCAATTGTGCTACTGCGTATTTACCCCAAAGATACAGATGTGGTGAAAAGAAGGGCCATCTGTACCCCAATGTTTATAGCAGCAATGGCCATGGTTGCCAAGCTGTGG
>PISX010032553.1:0-16097 GCA_004024625.1 Mellivora capensis
TATGCTTTTTGGCTTGAAGAAATTTCTTAGTTGGGCGAATTAAAGGTTAATCAGAGAATTAGCATGGATATACTGGGACCTCATGCAGCTTGGCAGATACGTGAGAAGTGGTTTCATTCATGCCGAGGAGCTGTGTGCCTTTCCACCCCTTCCCTGCTTCCCACCCCCGCTCCCGAGAGTTCTCTCCTGCTTGCACGTAGTGTACTCCGTGGGGTCTGAAGCAGTGGGGCTCCACTTCTCCCCCAGGAGGACCTTAAAAGGGAGGTCAGAGTAAAGACTGACGCATAGTCTCACCTAAGATGAGGGGAAACGTAGTTCATCAAACCAATTGACGACTGTCACCAAAAATCCATAAAAACAATAGTACTGTGCCTCTTTCTGAAACAGTGGATGACACAAAACTCTTAGTGACTAAAACGGTGACAGGTAGCTGGGACCTAGGCTCTCTTACATGAAGGTTGTTTTGCTTATTGTATATTTGTGTATGTAGTGTAACTATTTTGTACAATAGAGGACTGTAACTACTATTTAGGTTGTACAGATTGAAATTTAGATGTTTCATTGGCTGTCTGAAGAGGTGTGGATTGTCTTTTATATAGAGATCTACATTAGAAAAAATGCTACAAGAAGAAAACCACACCTAAAGAAATTTTAAGAATTTGGCACCGTAGGTCACTTTGTGTAATCTGAAATCTTCTGGTTGCTCAATATCTTGAAGTAAATTCCTGTTTACTGAAGTCTTTTGATTGAGCTGGTTGAATACTTTGAAAAATGATCCGTTCTAGCTAATGAAATGAATTTCACAGTAGGGGTTTCTGCATATTACCTGTATAGTAGTTCTATGCATACGTTTCTGTGCATGTTCTCTACACAGTTGTAAGGTGTCACTGTATTTAACTGTTGCACTTGTCAACTTTCAATAAAGCATATAAAATGTTGATAAACAACTGTTTTCATGTTAGAGTGTTAACATTACTGCAATCACTTTGCGACTATTTCCAGGTAAAGTTCAAACAGTTTGGCAAAATCTTGAAGGGGAGTGTGAAGGTTGGACAAAGTAGGGGTGCTAGTGGTTTGGATTACAGATAGACGGTGCATTATTTCAAGCCAGTAAGGGGAAGAGAGACATAGTGAAGGAGACGAGAGCTTATTTCTTTAGCCCAGTATCACCTGGACAAGTGGCTTCACCTCTCAGGGCCTATGTGGGCTCTGAAAGGAATCAGTTCTGTGACTTTGAAGTTCTAGAAGTCTATGGAAGCCTTGGTTTTCAAATGTTTATTAGCTGGGAGGGGCATGAGCCTTAATTCTGTGTATAATCCCAATTAGCAGCTCTGGAATCAAAAGATGGAAATTAAACTGATTTCCACTTTAGAAACTCTGTCACCCTGGATTGGGATGTTGTTCGTAGTGTAGTTTGAGGTTCTAGCTCCTGGAAATGTCCAAGCAAAAGAAGATGATTCCAAGTGTTTCCTCTACTGGATTTGAGGTGGAACCAGACTGAGCAAGGCGGTCAGTCCATCCCAGTTGATTCCTTATGACTAAAATACGTCAAAATTTAAAGCATGTTGGAATCCTAAGGCAAATTGGCATCTGAGATGTGAGCCTGACACGTTCTGGGGGCCATATCAGCAAGCAGTGTGAACAGGGTGGGTTTATCAGCTCTAATATGCCCGAAGGCCTCAGCAACGCCCCCTCCACCCAATGGGAGTTGGGGCATTTGTGAGCTCCAAGTGTTTACTTAAACCCTAGCAGGAGGAGGCCTTAACTTCTGCCGTAGAGCTGGTAGGAGATTGATAGGTGGATGGAACATCGGGGCTTCCTGAGAAGTAGACAGTGAGCATGTGTTACTCATGCTCATGCTCACATGATGGGTCTGGGGGCACAGAGCTCTCGTTGAAGCAGTAAACTATGGACTGCCACAGGCTGGTGGCAATTGCCATGACGATGGTTTGGGGGATTTGGAGAGGACTTAAAAAAGCCTTTGTCATTTTACTTTGAAGGTTCTATGACTTTGGCTTAAATAAAGGGACGCTGACATAGTAATTACATTTCCTTTAAAAAGAAAATTATAATGAATTGAAATTTTTAGCCATTTCATCATTTGCTTTTTATTGAAGATCCTCAACACCAGAGGTGGTAATTGTCAAATTTTGGAAATTTCATGTCCATGTATCGTTAAGATAATGGAGAACTTCCTTCTCCATTACTTAATGAAATTTTGGACTTCCAATTAAAAATGTGAGACTCCCATGACAATTTGAGAGCTGAATATTGTATGTGAAATCATGGATTATTAAAAGATGTTTTTCCATTCATGTTTATTTTAGTAATTACTAGACATGTTTTAAGTGATTGACATTTTGGGATGTTTAAGGTAATTTAAAAAGGCATTTTCCTACTTGCTTACAGGCTTTTGTTGGCCTGTGGGTTATTTAATTGATTATATCACAGTCACGTTCGGTGGAGCAAGCAAGATTTTTTTTTTTTTTCTTTTCAGCGTAACAGAATTCATACATAGTTTTACACCACACCCAGTGCTCCATGCAATGCGTGCCCTCCACAATACCCACCACCAGGAGCAAACAAGATTTTTAAGAGGAATGAAGTGTTGCACAGCCCTGGCTGTTGATGACGTCATCATTTGCAGCAAGGGAGACCGTTGTTCAGTGAAGGAGACACAGAAAGAATTTTACATGATTTTTAATGACTGCTTTCTGTTTCAAATTAACAATGTTTATCATTCAGTCGTTCTGTGCCTTTTTTTTTAACATACTTTAAAAACAAATTTATTTGTCACCATATGATGAATATGCCATGGCAGAATCAATTTTAAATTTACACATGAAACGCATAGAAATTAATTATAATGGAAATCGAAAATGAACATGAATTTCAAGAGACATGACTCTGACCTTGCTGTATGTACAGGAAGTAGTGGCAGCTGCTAGGAAGGAGTCTGACAACACGACTGCTTGTGGCTGTCACCTGCAAATCCATTCCAGCAGCAATAATGGTGCAAGGGTTAGAAATGGAGGCAGAGAAGAAGACGTTAACTCCCGTTAGCTGACGTGGCCTCAGCTGGAGACGTGTGCACAGTGTTGGCACTTGGAAGCAGGTTGTGCAGTGAGCTTCCTGTGCAGGCGTGGGGAGAAGGACCCTGGGCTGAGTGTGGACACTCGCGGCTGCCAGGCCAGCCTCGCGGTCACCAGCCTGTGGACACAAGATGGAACCTCTCAGACCCGCGTTCGCATCCATAAAATGAGTTGGATCAGGTCGCAAAGTTTCAGGTCTGCCCTAAAATACTACAACCCTCTGCTTTTTGAGATGACGCTCCTTTATTCTAACTTTGGGGGTGGGGTGGTGGGCAGTAGAGCCCGCTGGTTTTTTTTTGGTTGTTCATTTAACTTCGTAAGCTAGAATTAATTTGGTTTCAATTGTAACTCCACTGGTTACTAGCTAACTGACCTTAGGCAGGAGATTTTAATTGCTTTTCTCTGTTACCTCATGCTCAATATGGGACAGGTTCTCTCCACAGGGTTTTTGTAAGGATAATGCTGGAAAGTAAGCACAGAGATGGAATCAGAGCAAGTACCCAAGGAATGCTAGCCTTTCTGTTATTTCCGAGCCACTTGTTCTGTTGTTTTTATGTTTTAATTTTGTATTTTTTGTAGCGATAAAGCTGTGGCGATTTTATTTTCTAATAGCTTTTGACTTAGCATTTAATAATAGTAGTGGCTGTTAAAATTTTATTACAAAGAGACACATGAAAAATGCCATTACGGGGTGCCTGGCTGGCTCAGTCAGTGGAGCGTGTGACTCTTGATCTTGGGGTTGTGGGTCCAAGCCCTTGTTGGGTGTGATTACTTAAAAATAAAATTTTAAAAAGGCCATTTGGAATATGGATAGAAATGCACCATTTCTTCTTCTTTATCTCAGAAATAATACCTCAAGTTTCATTTCTATGAGTTAGAAAAGGGATTAGTTGAGAATTATTCATGTTTGAAAATAATATTGTTATAAAAATTTGTTTATAAAAAATAAAAATTAAAAAAAAAAAAGGTTAAAAAAAATAATAATAATAATATTGTTGGGGTGCCTGGATAGCTCAGTGGTTAAGTGTCTGCCTTCGGCTCAGGTCACAGTCCCAGGGTACTGCGATCGAGCCCTACCTACATCAGGCTCCCTGCTCGGCAGGAAGCCTGCTTCTCTCTCTCCACTCCCTCTGCTTGTGTTCCCTCTCTCTCTGTGTCTCTCTCTGTCAAATAAATAAAATCTTAAAAAAATAATAATATTGATGGAAGTAAATGCACAATTACAGGTGGGAGATATAGATAGAATACATATTAATTTTCCTATGAAATAAAACCCTATATAAAACAGTGCTATGGAATGCCAGGCTCAAGGTCACCGGGATTAGCAATCAGGCTTTATCAATAGCTATGGAAGGTTCAGTGATCATTTTAAAATGGGCGAAGTTGCTGTAATATTATTATATACATCTATGCTTTAAATCCAGATGTTTTAGACTCAGATGTCTATAGGACGTGACAGAAGTTTCTTGACTGCAGTGAGGGAGAGACAGTGGGATGTGATAGTGATGGTGGCGTTTGGAGAGTCCATGCTCCCTCTAACGGGGATGGCTGTTCCTTAGCGCCGTCCACTTGTTGCTCTGTGGGGACACAAACACTGTATTGTCAGGTCTTCCAATTTTTCAAGATCCAGAAGTCCAGGCTCTGTCTGAAATTTCCTAATTTTCAGACACTGTAGACCAAACGAAAGCCCGCCTACTATGCTGATGTGGCCCGTGGGAGTTTCCACTCCCTTTCTATGTTTGTCTCAAGAGCCAGACTCCTGTCCCGAACAGCAGCTCATCCTTCAGCGCAAAACAAAACAAAACAAAAAACCTCTTTCTGATTAGAGACACTGAGCAGAGGCTTTCTGGTAAGCTCTGCATAAACTGCTTCAGAGAACATTCACTGAAGACCTTCCAAAGGCCAGAGATAGTACAGCAAGTGAGCCACAGTCCTTGCCTTCAAGGACAGCCCACTAGCTTCTTTTAAAATAAATGAGGTACTTCGTTTTCTGGTGAAATTTGCCTTGTGCAATAGAATGCCTGAAGAATTCTTTCCGTATTCCTTCTCAGATCAAACTTTTGGCAAACATATTTCTAAGAACTCTTGTTAAATCGGTGGCATTTGCTCGTGGTAGCATAACTCCCTCAATAATAACTACATTTGAGAACTGACTCATTTGGGGACAAAGAGGGTGTTTGGCAGTTGTGTGTGCTGCAAGGTTACACCACACATGCTCCAAATTTCCAGGAATGGCCTATATTTCAATTAAGACAATCTTTCCGGGGCATCTGGGTGATTCAGTTGGTGAAGCGTCTGCCTTCGGCTCAGGTCACGATCCCAGGGTCCTGGGATCGAGTCCCACATCGGGTTCTCTGCTTAGTGGGGAGTCTGCTTCTCTGTGCCTCCCCTGGCTCACTCTCTCTCAAATAAATAACATCTTTTTAAAAATTAAAATAATCTTCCTGTTGTCTCAAGTACATTGAGCGCATGCCCTCATCTGTAGTCCGTAGTCACTGCAGACGAGGACGGCACACAAACAGGAGACTTCGTTCCTCTCCATAAGGAGAGAGATGTGAGGGAGGCCTTAGGATGATCAGCTGGACGGGTTTCCCCAGGCCTTTAGGGGCTCCCGGGAAGTGGGACTTCCGATACTCTCGCCAGAAAAGTCCCAGGCAAATGGGGACAAGTTGGTTGGCCCAGATCCTGTTTCCTCTTCTACTTGCACATGTGGCTCAATTATATCCCCCATCCTCTTGAAATTACTGAGGTGCGACCAGGGGACCCAGCTTCAATCGATGGACCGAAAGCTGAAGGGACCCAACACTTTTAGACTTGGCCTTAAGAAAATCATTCTTAGCAAACTGCTGTGCTCCTTCCCCTTCTGCTGACCCGTAAGTAGAAGACCTGGGGCCCTGGACATTGACAACATTAAATACGCTTCTAGAGTCCATCGAAAGACTCTTCAGTTAAACAAGCTGCTTCACCCCTTCAGACGGTCCGCACTCCCCATATATGCCTTTGGTCTCACATGTGCTGTCCACTGATAGAGGTGGGCCAGACAGAGCACTATTTCGTAACACAATCTTGTCCAGAACAAATATTCTAGGTCTTGCTGAGGTACAAATAGGGCAGAAGCCTACCAAGGTTTTGAGGGACTTTTGTTGCCAAGGGAGACATAAGCTAGCCCAAGCTTAACCAACGATAACTACAACAAAACACCCTCGAAACCTTCAAATAACCTTCAGGCCCTGGGACCTGCGGGATCTGGAAGTGGGTAACACGAATGTCCAAAGCTGTAAAGCGCTCAAGGAGAGCCTTCTCCCCAGCGCCCACTTCGCAGGTGGCCATGGAGGATACTGGACAAGAAAACCTCCCAGAGGAAGGAGACTGGAACTTTGGAGAAGGATGGGCCCGAGACTTCTTTTCCCAGAGGATAGAAATAGGGTCTAGTTAGGGAACTTCTCCCAGTGCCAGGGCAAAGGTGTCTTCTCAATGCTTGACCAGTAGGACTTCATAACTGGTAAGGACTGGGTATGTTTCCAATGGGGGTTTTATGGCCGATCTTATGCCCTGGCTCCCGCATTGTGCAATGTCTGTAGAGACATTTTTTAGGCCTTTAGAAGCCACATCCAAACCTGTGTCTTACCCAGAGATCTTGGAGTTTGAGCTGGATGGGATTTGGAGCTGCTGGCTGCTGTCCCTTGGGAGGGTGAATGTATTGTGTGAGGACAAAAAGATGATATGCATATTTATATCCAAAGGGAGGGGTTATGGCAGAGATTGGTAGGTGTTTACCAAAAAAAAAAAAAAAAAAAAAAAAAAAAAATCTCTTCCTTTTCCTGGACTCACAGACAGCATTTCCCAGATTCCCTTGCAGCTGGGTGAGCCCATTTGATGGAATCATAGCCAATATTGAGAACGTGAACAGAAATGCTGGTTTGTCATTTCCAGGCCTGATTCATAAAAATTTCCCCTTGGGCAATCCTCCATGCTT
This sequence comes from Mellivora capensis, assembly GCA_004024625.1. NCBI lineage: Eukaryota > Metazoa > Chordata > Mammalia > Carnivora > Mustelidae > Mellivora > Mellivora capensis. The sequence continues at coordinate 7,069 of PISX010032553.1, forward strand.
TTTCCCCTTCGGCCAACTGGTTGGAGATGGGACAGCCTTGAATAGCCTGGGACCCTGAGTGACTGAATGGAGCCAAGCCCCTTTCCTGCCTCCCCCCTCTCTAACCTGGAGCTACTCAAGACTGTTACAAGAGGGCAATAAGTACATTTCTATTATGTTTCAAATACGTTTTCTAGTTCATTATCTTTGCCAGTTCCCAAACACATGGACTGCCTGGTGCAGTATTACAAAGCAGTGGGCAACAGAACTAGAACAAATAATCCTAAAATTTGTATGGAAGCACAAAAGACCTTGGATCTCCAGAGCAATCTTGAAAAAGAATAAAGCTGGAGGTATCACAGTCCTAGACTTCAGGATCTTCCTCAAAGCTGGAGGATTCCAAACAGTATGGTACTTGCACAAAGAGGGACATGGATCAATGGAACAGAATAGAGAGCCCAGAAAACAAACAAACAAACAAAAAAACAATTATATGGTCAACTAATTGTCAACAAAGGAGGCAAATATGCAATGAGAGAAAATCTCTTCAGTGAATGGTTGGGAAATTGGATAGTTACATGCCAAAGAATGAAACTGAACCACTTCCTTATACCACACTCACAAATAAACTCAAAATGGATTAAACAGCAAAATGGGAGACCTGGAGCCATAAAAATCCTAGAAGAGAAAATAGGCAATACCTTCTCTGACATCGTCCATAGCAACATCTTTCTAGATATGTCTCTTGAGGCAAAGAAAATATGAAAGCAAAAGTAAACTATTGGGACTACACCAAAATAAAAAGCTTCTGCACAGCAAAGGAAACAACTAACAGAATTTAAAGACAACCTACTGAATGGGAGAAGATATTTGTAAATGGTATATCTGATAAAGAGTTAATATCCAAAATATATAAAGAACTTACACAACTCAACAACTAAAAACCAAATAATCCAATTAAAAATTGGCAGAAGATAGGAGGCCTGGGCGGCTTAGTCAGTTAACCATCAGCCTTCAACTTAGGTCATGATCCCAGGCTCCTTGCTCAGTGGAAGTCTGCCTCTCCATCTTTCTCTCACTCGTTGCTCTCTCTCTCAAGTAAATAAAAAAAAACATTTTTTAAAAATGGGCAGAAGACATGAACAGACATTTCTCCAAAGAAGACATACAGATGGCCAACAGACACATGAAAAGATGCTCAATATCACTCATCAGGGAAATGCAAATCAAAACCACAATGAGATATCACCTCACACCTGTCAGAATAGCTAAAATTAAAAAAAACAAAACACAAGAAACAACAAGTGTTAGCAAGGATGTGGAGAAAAAGGAACACTTATTCAGTATTGGTGGGAATGCAACTTATTCAGCCACTGTGGAAAATAAGGTGGAGTTCCCTCAAAATATTAAGAATAGAATTATCATATGATCCAGTGATTCCACTACTGGATATTTACCCAAAGAGTACAAAAACACTAATTCAAAAAGATATATGCATCCCTATGTTCCTAGCAGCATTGTTTATACTAGCCAAGATATGGAAGTAGCCCAAGTGTCCATCAATTGATGAATGGATAAATAAAATATGGTGTATGTATGTAACAGAATATTACTCAACCATAAAAAAGAATGAGATCTTGTAATTTGCAACTACTGGATGGATCTAAAGAGTACAATCTTAAGGGAAATAAGTCAGTCAGAAAAAGACAAACACTATACAACTTCACTCATATGTTGAACTTAAGAAACAAAGCAAACAAAGAAAAAAGAGACAAATGAAAAACCAGACTCTTAAACAGAGAACTGATGGTTCCTAAAGGGGGACAGATGAAGCAGGTAGAGGGGATTAAGAGCACACATATCGTCATGAGCACGGAGTAATGTATAGAATTGCTGAATCACTATATTGTACACCTGAAACTAACATAACACTGTGTATTAATTTCACTAGAACTAAAATTTTAAAAAACACTAGTGCAACAAAATAAAAACTAAGAACAAACAAACAAAGGAAGAAAAAAACAATGGGCATACAAGGACCAAGAAGCAGCAAATAGATGAGAATGTATCACGGAGGGGTTCCAGGAAGAGGTAAATCTCGAGGTTGACTTTGAAGGACCTGCAAAGCAGCATGAGAGTAAAAATAATTTTTGATCTAGTTATTGAGAGCAATTGCCTTCCCATGTGACACGAGTACATTAACTTCCTAAGAGTTTTGAGAAATGCTTCTATGCAGTGAGAACTGGCCTGGTGAGCTTATAAGGTGGAATTCATTTTGAGAAGCAATACAGGCAAGGAGCCTGTTAGAGAGAGGTCCCAATGTGGTGACACCAGGCTGGCCCAAGCAAGTCTAGGGACCAGAGCTGGATCTCTGATACGCCTATACAACATTTGAAAGACAAAACAAAGTGCATCAGTGACATCCCTTCCGAAACAGGGATATCATTCCAAGTTCTGGCCATTTTGAGTCCGTCTACTTCCTGTGACAATAATCAGCTGTGGCTGAGTGGCAGCTGCTGTGACGCACCTGTGAGGGCCCCCTGCCCTGGGTTGCCAGCGCGTCTCCCCATCCCATTACTTACCCAGCTCAGGCAGGCATTGGAGGTCGTGTCCCAAAGCCGGACCATGACACTCAAGTCATAACACTTTGGGCTTTAATTCCATTCAACCCCGTTTGTAAAATGCTCGTGATTAGGTCCTCAAAGAAGAAAACAACAAGAACATGTTTTATTATCTATCGGATTTTATTTTATTTTATTTTGATCCACACTGTTGAAAATGAGCAGTAAGGCTCTTTCCTTCACAGGAGTGAAGTGGTTGAGCTGGGCCGCGGCCTCAAGACCTGACATCTCCTTCTGGGGAAAGGAAAACGGAACACAGCCATGGATTTTATCAGTTCCTTGTTGTTTGAGCGCTGACTGTGTGCGAAGCGCTCATGATACAGCATCTCATTTATTCTTCACACCCTGTGAAGACGTTCTCCTGCATTACAGAGAGAATAAGTAACTTGCCAAGTCAAGTGGAAAGGCCTGATGGGCGGAATGCAAATCAGGTGTGTCTGACTCCAAGGTCTGTGGTCTTGGCCACCATTTTGGCCACTCCTAAAGCCAAGCAGCCCTATCCACTGGAGCATATCTGGCATTCTGTCCATCCCTCAGTATGTATCTTAAAGAGGGTGGGGGGCATGTGGCAGTATGGGGCCGGGTGTGTGAATCCCATCCCCTCCGGAAAACAGCAAGAGAAAACACCCTTTCCCCCAAACTCTTCCCTGTCCATCAATCCGCTTGGCTAGCAGGGCCCCTTGGAATTCTAGGTCCTTTAAGACACCCCAAAGGTAAGAGTAGGTATGGATTGAATCAGACGATCCATAGGTGGTTGTACAGCCTAAAGACAAGTAGCTCCCCTTCTCCTGTCCAGCATGGCGGCCAATGGATCCATGGCATAGAGGAGACAGCTACCCTTCCCACTGCAATATCACAGCCCATGACCCAGCCAAGCCAGCACTGGAGGATGAAATGTTCCTGCAGAGGATGCTACTAGTCATTCATTGACGAAAGCCACCTTGTTTACTGAGCACCCACAACATGCCAAGCTTAGGGAGTCCGCCGCCTGGGTTCCGTGGGTACAACAATGAAAACACTTTGCTTCTGCTTTCAAGGGGCACAATCCAGTGGCAAAGACAGATACGCTAAGAATTATTATAATGCCAAAGAATATCTCCTTCAAAAACATTATACACTGAAGTGTCACGAAACATAGGGAGGGAAGAATTAATGCTGTCTGGGAAGTGGGTCACTGAGGGTCAGAGGAGACACCGCTTCAAAGGGGACATTTTTTGTCTCCTTCCGTGCTTGCTTGGGAAGAAGTGTTGTGATGCCGTCTGCTGGTAGCTGCCCAGCATTCACTTGCCCTCCTTCTCTTGGGAAGCCCTGATGTGGGCCCAGAAATAGCCCCGCTTGCTATCTGCCCCTCCAATGGCCAGGGCGACCCAACCTGGTCCAGTCAGCGTGAGCGTTAGCCTACAAAGGGCTCAGAAACTCATCCCAGCCTCTCTCACTCTCCCTGCTGGGATCAGCAGCTTGAAAGTTAAACTCTTAAAAGGGCACAGCCGTGAGAAGAGAGCTTGGGGATCCCGCAGGAGTCATTATGTGGCTCCATGAAAGAAAGCTGGGCTGGGACGTGGAGCTCCGTGACCGAAGGCAGATTTGCCCCCAGACATTGTCCTTTTCTCTGGAGCTGGTCTAAGTTGGGTTTTCTGTGGATTGTGAAGTAGAGGATCCCTCATTTACACAAGTCCTTTCTCTGTTTCCTTGTCAACAGATTGGGATTCTGTTTATTTTTTCCCTCTTCACAGGAGTTATTGTGGCCTACTTTCAATTTCAGAAGGCCTTGAAGGCCTTTGAATTCCTGAAGTTGTATAGGACTACTAAAGAAATAACCAGAGCCAACCTCCTATAGTTTCAAATTGAGTCTGTTAGTGTATGAAAACATTACTAACGCCATAAATGAAGGACACATTCCATGGCATATTCAGCGGGCTATCATGGCTGAGACCAGTGGGTAAAATGACCAGCCATAATCGTCATGGTGGTAGGGGTCTGCAGAGGAATCCATGATGGACCTGTTGAAATAGATCAGGTGTGAGAGAGGAGTCTAAGAAACATCGAGAAAAAAAAACTTGACAGGGTGGAGTGGGGGAGCGCGGTATCCTTCTGGCTCAGGTGACTGGGTGTGTGGGAGGGGCAGCCCCCGGACAGGACTAGAAAGGTAGAACCCGTTGGGGACCTCCCACAAAATGGAACCCCGTAGTTCCATTTTGAATACGTGGGGTGAGGAACCAGTCAGATACCCATGTGGGGATTCTCCTAACCAGTGGCTGGACGCCTGCAGCTCCAGGGCCCAGGGGAGAGAGCTGGCCTGTGCCTTTCCCTTCCTCCAGAGCACTGCCACACCAGCTTCCCGGCCTCCCTGGCCCCTGGGCTGTGAGCAGAGCTGATAGGTGTGCATGCTGCAGGCTTGGCCCCAGGGCTTTGTGCTCTGTGGACACCCCCCACCTCCGCTGAGCTGAGTGGAAGGGTACCGAGGGGCGGGGAGAGGACAGAGGGCAGGGCTGCACACGGAGGGACCAGGAGCCGGGCACCTCCTCCCCATACTCCCTCCCTACTCCCTCCCTCCATCCATACTCAAGGAACTATGAAGGAGGTGAAGAGTGAACTTGACCTACAGCTAAGTCCCAGAATGTGGGGAGAGTTAGTTAGAACACTTGGCCGACTTTGACTAACACAGGTGAAGGAAGTGAGTTGAGTCATTCTATTCCCATGAGGGGGGTGGTGAAAACTCCTCAGGAAAAGCCGTGTGCAGGAGGCGAGGCTGAGGCTGGGGAGGGAGCTGGGGACCCCCAGCTGCAGGTGGAGAGGGGCTGAGGAAGAAGCACCAAAGACAAACGCACAGAAGATGTGTGAGGGGCAAGTGATCGACATCGGTTAATTATGACAGCAAATCGGGACCTCACAGTGCCCTGGTGGTCTCCGCCAAAGCCCCTGCCCCCAGATCCAGTGGCGCCGGCGGACTTGTTTGGGGAGTCCATCCCTGGGGCAGTAACCAGGACCGCACCTTGGGAAAATCGCATCAGCACTGGTTTAGGGGAAAGGGGAGGTGGTATGGGATTTAAAGACAAAAAGCTATAGGATCCAGAGGACTATGTGACCAGCTAGACACCAGGGTGGGGACACCAGTCTGGAGTGGGGATAGGGGACGGAGGGCACAGCCTCAGGAGGTTCTTCCATCCTGGCAGTACTGACTCCTACAAGGTGAGCAATAGAGTCACATTACTGAGGACCTGGGAGGTGGGCTGTTCCCTAAGCAGGTTCTGTTCCTTCCTCCTCATACAGAGGGGACATGAACTCACTTCTCCATGGTCACAGACTTAGTGGCCACGATGCCCTGGAACTAAAAGTGACCAGCAGGGAAAGAGAAGTGGTGGGGGGACGTGGGGAGATGAGAGGAGGGGCACTCATTCACTCATTCATTCATCCCTCCACTCACTTCTTCATTCTTCGTTCAGCGAGGATGCATTGGCTCTTAGAGGCTGGGGCCACAGAGATGACCATGACCTATCCCTGTCTTGAAGGAGCTTCTAGCCAGGGAAGGGACAGAGATAGCTGTTGGAATGAAGTAAGCTGGAATCGGTGGGGCATCAAGGGCAGGGGAAGAGTCATTTCTGCGTGGGGTGCTGGAGCCGGTAGATGAAGAATGTCAGGAAAAGCTTCCAAGAGGAAGCAACTTGACCGAATCCTAAAAGATGAGGCAGACGGGGCGGAAAAGGACTTCTGGGCTGAGGGGCAGACGCCAGGCCAGAGAGCATGCTGTGCAGAAGCAGCCCTCAGGTTGAAGAGTGAGTGCTCCTCCTTGGAAATCACATTTTTTTTTTTTGAAGATTTATTAATTTATTTGTCAGAGAGAGAGCACAAGCAAGGGGGGCGGCAGCCAGAGGGAAAACCAGGCTCCCTGCTAAGCAGGGAGCCCAATGGGGGACTCGATCCCAGGACCCTGAGATCAAAACCAGAGCTGAAGGTGAAGGGTCAGGTTGGGATGCTTAACCCACTGAGCCACCGTCCGTCCGGGAAATCACTTTTTGATTGGTGGGGAATGGAGGAGAAAGAGAGGTCTGGCTGTGTGTATGTTACAGTCTTGCCTGGTCAGTGCAAATCCCTCAGCTAAGAACTAGAGGAGGCAGAGCTCAAAACCAGGCCTCTGGGCTCCCAAGCGGCCAGGCACCACCTGGACGGCTGGAGGGCTCGGATGCCAGAGGCCAGTCAGGCTCATAAATAATGCAAATAAAAAGCGACAGTGCTAAAATCCAGAAGAGAGTGTTGCGGGAGGGAGGGATTAACTCCAGTTTGGAAGGGGGAGCAGAGTTCTGATCTCGAGGAATGGGTAGGATTTCGACAGGGTGCATGGGGAGTTCTACGGTGATAAGAGCTATCCTGGGGTAGCCAGGAATTATTCTGATGGAATTTCCACCTTTCCGAGGATTTCCCAGCAATGAGCAGTTGGAATCTGCATTTTCTCTGAGCCTTGGCTCCTCTCCGTCTGCCAGGCCCCTCACCTGTCTGCCATCCTCTCACCTGCAGGTCTCAGCAGTTCTCTTTTCAGGGCTGTCTTGGTGTTGTATTTCCAGTATACCTTGCTTCACAGGTGCCAAATAAATGTCTGTTGAGTGAATGAGCGAGCAGAAAAGGGTCTCTATCCTTCACCCCAATGTTTTGTAATTCCAGAATTATGGAACAGAGGGTTTAGTTTCCTGTGGGTAACAGGACCCAGACCTTAGCTTCCTCCTCCTGGATTCGTAATCCCTTTTTCTGCCTTGGACCTCTTAGGGGTATGGTGAACGCTTCTCAGAACATAGTTTTTGTTTTCGTTTTGTTTTGTTCTTTACAATCTTTGTCAGGGAATAGATCGATTCTTTTCATTTTTTAAAACAAGATTTACATGCTAAAATTAAATATACAGGGTCATAAAAACTTTTATATTAAAATATAATTCTCAGAATATTTAGAAAATAAATTAGTGTTATAGTACTACATAACACTTATTCATTATACATTCATACATATACATATACAATAACGTTCATAATGTTATTAATTAACATTAAATAATTAAAACCTAGTAGCAGGTCTTACTACTTCTTGTGATTTCCAAGTAGTGACGACCTTAATGGCATTTTTAACCATCTGTGACATCCGTAAGAGATTTGAAAATATCTGTGATTTCCACTCGTAATAAACACTATGGGTGGTGGTTTGTTCCCTATATTTATTCCCAGAGAAACTGCTAAATGATCACCAGAGGCCAGCGAAATGAGGAGGCATGTCTCCTGCAGCCACTGACCTCTCTCCCCGGTCCGAGCTGCGGTTCATCACGCCTCAGCTATAGCGCACCTGCTGCGACCGCCAAGGCCACAGTTGCTGGGGACGGGCACGCCTGAGCCAGGATGCCTGGTGCCGGACCCCACCGCACCGAGGTCAGTCAGCACAGCCACAGGGCTGGTGCTTGGGGATAACTTTGGCCCTCTGGATGCAGATGGAAATGGCTTGTCTCCAGAACCGTCGGTGGGCTCGATGCTTTCACAGGTGAGGCGGCTTCTGGACTAAAGCATGCGGGATCCTGTGGGGCACAAAAGAGAAGCCGCCAGACTGGAGAGGGTTCAAGCAGGCTTCCACTCACCTCAGAAGGTGAGAAGGCCTCCTTCTCACCTCAGGACGAGAACTCGGGGAGACCATGGGGGCTGCATTCAGGCCTCTGAGTTATCAGGAGTCAGACGGAGGGTTTCATTGGTTTATGTGTTTGTTTTCAGGCTGTGTTTCAAATTAGAAAGGGCACACATGTTGAGGAAGGGGTGTGGAAAGACTCATTCTGCGTGTGTTTTGACATTTCTGCAGGGCGCTTTGGAGCTCTGGACCCCAAACCTGAAATGTGTACATCGGCTTTGGGCCGGCAATCCTGAGGCTACAAGTTTTTCTTAGTAATTATGAGCTTTTTGTAAAGAGTGTGGACAAAATTTTGGTCAATGTTTTGAACAGTAGCAAAATTAAGAAAAAAAAAAAAAAGCAAAAACCAAAACAGACTAGAGGGACTCATTCATGATATATTGCAAAGAGAGCAAAACCAAATGCAGCCAGGTCTCAAAGAGTGTCCCAGTTGGGCAGTGACTGGGAAAACCACAACGTAGACCCCAACCACAGCTAGAAGCGCTCACACTAGGTAATGGCGGTCACCTGAGCACGGTGGGATCACCCACGCGCACTGTTTTCTCCCCCTGCTCCTCTGGCTCTCTAAAATTCTTGTAGGGGGCGTGGACGATGTAGCTGAGCTAGACACGTTCACTTCAGAGGAAATGTTTGGTAAGTTTGTGTCCGGCAGAAGGACCACCAACTTGTTTCAAAAAATTATTTCTCCACAAAATTAAAGTCCATTTCTTTTTTTTTTTTTTTAAGATTTTATTTATTTATTTGACAGAGAGAGATCACAAGTAGGAAGAGAGGCAG
>PISX010032554.1:0-16072 GCA_004024625.1 Mellivora capensis
AAACCATAAGTGACTCTTAATCTCACAAAACAAACTGAGGGTTGCTGGGGGGAGGGGGTCGGGAAAGGTGGGTGGGGTAATGGACATTGGGGAGGGTATGTGTTATGGTTAGTGCTGTGAAGTGTGTAAACCTGGCGATTCACAGACATGTACCCCTGGGGATAAAAATTTGTTTATAAAAAATAAAAATTAAAAAAAAAAAAACCTAGACTTGTTATTGGAAGGAAAAGTCGGAGGAGGAACTCATAGAGAGGCATCTGTTACAAAGCCTGGAGGCATTGAAACCATCTATACCATAAATACCTATACCACAACTGAGATAACAAAATTGGTGATAGTAAAGTTGTCTATGTTTCCTCTCTCATCTGTCTTAAGTCAGGATACCAAAGCACATAAGTAACCTTACATTCTAGTCCAAAAAACCCAAGAGGAAAATGGTTAGGCTAAGAGCAAGAACCTCTATATCAAAAATAAAGGGCATCAGAGCTCTGAAAGGAGAATGCTCTTGCCAGCAAATGACCCCAGTGAAGTGCTGTTTTGAATGACTTTAACTTTTAAGAGTCTTGTGTTACTGCCCTATTATGTATTCTAGAGACAACATTTTAGATACTTGCACTTTCTTGAGCATAATGACAAGTTTCAAGATATTCAGTTTTCCTCTTCTGTTAGCAAAAAGAGCATGGGTGCTTGATAACATACTCCTGAAAACTTTTCTGCCAGTTTATGATACTGTCCCCAAGAACTCCAAGAATATTAACTTTTAAGATGAGCACTGAAATTTAGGAAGAGAAAATGCCAGTATAGAGTTGGAGTGTCTCTCTCTTACTGACTTCAAAATATTTTGCAAAGATAATCTCAAAGGTCTTTACAAGAAAGCAGATAGGTGCTGTCATTCTATTGAGTAGAAGTGGGTGATCAGGTGTAGACAGGTGAAAGTGAAGGTCACCTCCATAAATTCAATGACAGAGTCATTTCAACACATTGCCAATACACAGTAAGAATTGAGAGGTGCTGCTGAGTTACACTTTAAAGATTAGAGGGAGGAACCTTTTGCAATAATCAACCCATGCCTTGGCTGCTCAGTGATGTTTCCTGCTTCTACTTTTTTCTTTTCTTTTTTTTTTTTTTTTAAGATAGTAAAAATTGGTAAATGCAAAGGTAACTAAGAATTTGACTTTCCCAACATCTTCTTAGGAGTAAGGTCTTAAATAACTTGATCAGCCAATTTATTGGCTCTTTACAATATACAATGATAGCTACAGATTAGTCTAGGCTTTCTTGGTTTGAAAGCAACAAGATTACTCATTGAATGAATATCAGGTACCAAGCTAGGGAGATGCAAAGATGAGTTATAATTAGTGTTGTAAATAACATGCTACAGGGAGCAGAAGAGAAGAGAAAAGCATTTTCACTGGCCTGAGACAAGGGACTGGCTCTTTACAGTAGTAGTATGTATTGGGTAATAAGTTGTGGGTGCTGCAGAATTTGAGTTAGAAATGAAACTCGACAGCATCTAATCAATTTGCACTCTTAATAGAATGCAATTATAAATATATACCAATGTATTTTGAAAATCTGCAAACTCTTTTCAAGTATATAAGGGTTTATATGTTTGTTTTTGTCATTTTGTGCAAAACTCCAGTTATGTCAGAACTATCATGAACTCCATTTTATAGTTGGGAAAACAAAGACCCAAAGAGGGTCATATCACAATCATGAAATTAAATTGCCAAATAGAAGTACTAATATGCACATTTTGAACTCACTCCAATAAAGAACTTGAGTATTAATATTAAAGAGATGAATTCTAAAGCAAGTCTTTCACAACTTATATTTCCATTCTACATTATTTTCTTTATAGCCTCATATCTAATTTCTTTATTTTCACACCCTAACAACTTAGAACAAAAATGCATAAGGTGACTATTCCAACCAATGATTTACAAGGTTGTAGGTGTTAAAATGAAGAGTGAAGAGGTTGTGATTTTTATTTGCATATAAGCTTCTTCAGTTTGTTAGAACTGTACTAAATATCCTTGAAATGACCCACCCACTAACTCGTTTTTGTTGTTGGCAAATATTATGAAGCAATGACAACTAAACTGTTGAATTATACAGGCTGATTTCAAGTCCTATTCTAGCATTTGGGGAAGTCCAGGCAGGGACACCAAGAAGGATGGAATAAAACTACTTTAATTTCTCACTGATTAAAACAAGTTCTCCACAGCATGATATCAGTGAGAAAACTGAATCTCTGTCTAGAGTTCTTAAGAGAGGTATAAAAAATGAGGTTTGCTGGATCATTTCTGTATATGAAATGGAAAATAAAATGTCTTTTCTACAAGTAATTAAGATGAAAGGACCTAATATTGGTATCTGATGATTCCATAATGGTATATTAATTACATTCATTGTGAATCTGCATTAGATCGATGAGTTGACATTGAGCTATCACAATTTCTCAGCCTTGTAATCCTCATGTAATTAGATTTCTAAGAAAAGTCTTCTCGACCAAATACCTTTTCAAATACATTTTGCATCATATGGTGAAAAAGAAAGAGCGAGAGATGTGGTTATTATGACTCGTTTGACCAATAACTACTTTTATTACTTTGGACCTTCACCTTTACATCTTGAGTCTCACTTTTATAATCCATAATACTGTGAGTAGAATAAATGATCTCTAGGTTATTCCAGCTCCATTATCCTATGATGTTTAGACATGACTACTATAACTTCAGAGAAGAGTATATTTTCATAAGCTCAGCAGATATTTTTTTTTTAAATCTCTGTTTTTGCACCTTAAAGTTTGAGGGATTACTGTATTGCTGTTAAGGCTTCAGAACCTCAAATATTCCCAGGTGAATATTTGAGCTTTAAAAAACCATAGCTTCCTTTAGCGCACTGGTCAGCAGGAGAGACATACAAATAAATACACAATACACATATCCAGAGAGACTCTGGAACTAGCTATTCCTTAAAATAAGTTTGGTAAGCTAGAACTACAAACTTCCGAGCCCATGAATGGAGACAAACCAAAACAATGGACATCATATTTACTTTAAGGAGAAAAATCTGTTTACTCTTCAATAATTACCTGACTTGTGTTCACTTAAAATACAATTTTCCAATGGAAAATTAGATATTGCTGTATTATCTTTGAGAAAAGTCTTATACATGGTCTAAAGAAAATATTTGGAGATGAAAAGTAGCCCTTCAAACTGACTCTAAGGAAGACAAGTTCATTTCTAGATTTTTTTTTCTTTCTACCTTCCATATGCACTGATTAGCCTTGAATAGAAGTGATCATTTTTCTTTAACTTTAGAGATAGACACAATCTTTTTGAAACTTAGAGACCTTGTAATTATTTCATCTCAATGTTACTTAATGTATCTGTACCAAACATACCCAGGAAAAGGCAGTCAATATATTAATGCAAAATATATTTGGAAAGGATAATGAAGTTATATAAGGTTAATATTGGATTTTTTTAAAACTCCCTATGAGTGCAATAAATATGCTTCTATGTCTATAATGCCTTGGGTCTTCCTAAGAAATAGTAAAAAAATATATCAAATTAGAGAATATGCCTATGCTTCCTCTATGCATTGCTAGCTCCACATCTCTCACTAGGCTGACTGTTTCTTGGAATACTTGGGGTCCATCCTTGCAAAGAATGAACATTTGGAAGAACATGTATGGTGTCCTACCTAAAATAGCCAAGATGTTTATCTATACCTCATTATTATTCTATTTTTCTTATTATTAGAGGTGAAATTTCCCATTGCAGGGGTTTTATGGCCTACGAGGCCAAGCAACTATTCAAAAAGAGGAAAATTAAGGCATTGAACTACTTTCCTTGTCTACTATACATTAAGCGGTATTCCATAGTTCAAGGATTGTTAATTGTCATTATCCACATTTGACTCACTACAGAGCCAATATGGCCTCTCTCTTCCAAAATATATTGCTTAAATTAAAATAACACATTTTAGCTTGAAAAGTCAATAATTCCAAGACACCTCTAGTAAAACACACCCCTTAGCATGTAACTTTTAAGAAATTATTTTCAATGCCATCTCCTAAGATGAAACTACTAAATAAGATATAAGAGATAGAAGTTATAAAATTATTAAATTTCAAGTTTGGAGCCAAAAGCTACATGTTACCTGATTACTGTTAAGAGGTTGAAGGGAGAATAGCTGTAGTAAAAGCAAAAGTACTTTTGCTTTTACACTGTACTCCTACATGTACAGAGGAAGAATGGGAATCGAGGCATAGGGTCAAGAACTGAGTGTAAAGAAGGAAGGAATTCTGGTATAGATATTCAAAATCTCAGATCTTATTTTCACATTGCCTCATTTTATAGACTTTTTAATATAGATACTTTTGGCTCTTTGGTTTGAAAAGCTTACAAATCTCTATAGACACCATCTCACACACACATTGAAATAACTAGATAAACATCAGAACCCTGGTAATTTAATACTAAGCCTGGAAGGAAGCTGAACTGAATGTTTCATGAATATCACAGCCCACAGTTTTCAGAGCACTGAACCTAGAGGTCATTCCTTCTCCTAAAACTGCCATAGAGCAAGATCTGCAACCTGAAATGTCTGTCTTAATTGCACAGAGAAATAATTATTTTCTAGGGCAGCCACAGCCTTTTGCCAAACATATCCTAGAGGAGAGAAAACTCTTTAATTTCTAGATTTCTCACACCTGTAAAAAAAGAAAATTGGACAAAATAGTAGGTAGAACCACAGGAATAAAGTTGAGAAACTTCAGAAAGACACTGAATGCAATCTGCAATAGCTTTCTCAACCTAACCTCTATCAAGGTGAAACTCAAAAAACTTATTTGAGATGATACCACATCAGGCTATCAAAAAGTCAAACAAACAGCATCATGAGAGAAACATTTCTCTGGACCTGATGCAGCTAAGAGTACTACCAATTCCTTAGTAAGGAAGGATTGAAAATATTTTCCAAACAACTATGTTTACTAAATAAAATTCTTATCCTATCGATCTATCCATCCACACACAGAGAAGTTGACTGTTTAGAAAACATGTAAGTTCAGCCATCAAGTTATTCATTTGTTGGTGTGATGATTCTAAATAAAAAGAATTTTTCCAGGGCTGCTCTCTGTATAAGTCCATTTCTTTGACTATACCAAGATCAAATTAAAATGTTTTGGGTCTAAAAACTGTATTTAAACTCAATATAAGTGGTGAGAGTTGCAAGCCTAGACAATGAATTAGTATTCAGCATTTTAAGTTGATAATTAAAGATTCACAAATCTTTCTTCCAAACAAACAAAAGAAAATCCTAACCAAAACCAAAGTAGTATAAACATTTCTACAAAATCTTTATGACTTGATTTTGCTCATGTTACTATCTAATAAATCAAAGCACAACTAGAAATTTTGAATTCACCACTACAAAAATCTTTATGAGGACAGAAGGCATAAATCAAATGCTAAAAACAAAATGCTAAAGTATTTGCTATTGTTCTCATACAATTCTCACTCACAATATATCCTCATTTAACTCTATTACTCAGCAATCAAATGCAAAGGAAAGAGAATATAAATTTATTTTTTTAATTAAACACCTAATGAGAAGGTAATTATCACTCTGAAGGAGATTTTTACTTCTTTTGCTCAATGGACTAAGTTGTTATAGTTAAAACATACCAGTGAATGAACTAGAGATTAGAGGAAGCACCAACAGACTTTAAGATGATAGATACTTCTGTGGGTCCTATTACCTTTAGAAACTATACTCTTTTCCTAGATTGAACCCTCAAAATAGCATAGGAAGCTATTCCTAAAATTATGTTTGCCAGATGAACTGACCAGTCTGTGCAAATAAAAAATTAACAAATAATGTTAGGTTTATGCCACGGGGCATTTAGTATCCTGCCATCTTTGTTTGTTTGCTTGCTTGTTTTTTCTGTTTTGGCTCTGATTTCCTAGTTTGCTGGGGTTTTTTCCTTTGTCTTTACTACACTTGGAACTAATGTCTAAGATAGAAGAACAACTAAAATATGGGGAGAGTAACAGCAAAAAAAATAGCAGCACAAGAATTTCTTATAGCTTGTCTTCTCCTCCAGAAACATCAATTTGAATAACTTGCCACATGTAAAAATTACTTCACAAGAGATAGGGACTCCAGGTGAGGGATTATGGCACCTGGGTGAAGCAAAGAAATTAGAAAAGAATCATCAACAAGAACAGGAAACATTGATTTACACTACTCTCATCATCTCTTCCCCAAGCCAGAGTAGTTCAGCACACAGAGAGACACCCTCCCCATGGAAGGAGAGTAAACTGAGTACCCAGCCCACCACAGACCACAGAACCAGCCCATCCCATCACAGGCTAACTCCATGGCCTTAGGTAACTTCCATTAGGCTCCTATAAACCCAGGCCCCTGGCACCTGCCAGCTCCAGCAGGCCCAGGGAGCTCTCACGGTGCTAAGAAGCTCCTGTAGCCTCAGATTTCCATAAGCCTAGGCCCCCAAGTAGGTCCAGCACCAGGATGACTACATACACCCAGACCTCTAGCAGACCCAACTAACAGCTGAGCCCTCCTGGACCTAGACTCCAGACAAGCCCCTGTGGACCCAAACTCCCAGACCACCCCAGTGACAATCTAGTCTCTAGATTCAACCACTAAGCCAGCCCCCCAAGTCAGGTTACAGGCCAACTCCCATGGACCCAAGCTATAAGCTTATTCCAGGGCCAGGCCAGCCCCACGACCCCAGGTTCCCAGCGTGTCCTACTACTGGATGAGTCTCTGTAGATCAAGATGCCAAGCCATCCCAGTCATGCCCAGGGCCTGGCTGGCCCTGTGAACCATGATCCACACAGATCCAAGTCCCAGGCCTACTACAGCAGACTCAAGTGCCAGGCCCATCCACATGGACCCAGGAAATAGGCTTGTCCCTTTGTACACAAAGGACTGCCACTTTCTGACTCAGGCACCAGACCCGCCCACCCAAGAACATCAGCAAGCCCACCTGCAGACAGGACCAGATGGCCTACCCAGAATCTCTGGACAGGTTGACTTGTGAATGGCTTTGCCTACCAAATCCAATCAGTAAAGACTGGAATAGGTACCTACCTCCTCAAATACACAGGCACAAATGCAAGAATTATAGGATCATGAATAATCAAAGAAACATGACTCCACCAAAAGAAACTAATACAACTCTAAGGAATCACCCTAAGGAAATAAAAATCTATGAAGTGTCTGAAAATAATCCAGTGTAATCCTCTTAAAGAAATTCAACAACAAGAAAACACAGAACAACTAAATGAAAACAATACATTAACAAAAGAGAAGCTCAACAAAGAAAAGGAAACCCCCCCCCAAAAAAAAGGAAAAAAGAAAGAAAAATTCTAGAGTTGAAAATACACTGATTGAATGGAAGAATTCAACAGACAGTTTCAACAGAACACTCAACCAAGCAGAAGAATTAATGAAGTAGAAGACAGGTCATTTGAAATCATTTAGTCAGAGGATCAAAAAATAAATAAAACAAAATTAAAAAGAAGTAAGAAAGGCTACTTGAATTATAGAATACAATTAA
The DNA here is from genome assembly GCA_004024625.1 of Mellivora capensis. Taxonomy (NCBI): domain Eukaryota; kingdom Metazoa; phylum Chordata; class Mammalia; order Carnivora; family Mustelidae; genus Mellivora; species Mellivora capensis. The sequence continues at coordinate 7,601 of PISX010032554.1, forward strand.
AAGAAACAATCTACCCACTACTGGAGTCACAGTATGAGAAGACAGGAAGAAAGGAGTAGAAAGCTTACTTAAAGAAAGAGTGACTGGGAATTCTGAAATTCCAGGAGAGATTTGGACTTTTAATTTCAGGAAGCTAATAGATCACTCCCAAATTTCAACTCAAAACAATCTTCTCCAAACACATTATAATAAAACTGTCTAAAAATCAAAGACAAAATTTTAAAGGGCTGCCTGGGTGGCTCAGTGGGTTAAGCCTCTGCCTTCGGCTCAAGTCATGATCTCAGTGTTTTGGGATCAAGCTCCATGTTGGGCTCTCTGCTCAGAGAGGAGCCTGCTTCCCCCTTCTCTCTGCCTGCCTCTCTGCCTACTTGAGAGCTCTTTCTCTGTGTCAAATAAATAAAATTTTTTAAAAAATTTAAAAACAGCAAGAGAAAAAAGTTTTCACATATAAGGGCATTCCAATAAGGCTATCAATAGATTTCTCAGCAGAAACCTAGAAGACCAGGAGAGAGTAAGTAGATATATTCAAACTGCTAAAACAAAAATCTGCCAAAGAATATTTTACTCACCAAAGTTGGTCTTTCAGGAATGAAACAGAGATACTTTCCAGAACAAAAGCTGACCAAGTCATCACCATTAGTCCTGCCTTACAAGGTGCTGTAAGGTATTTTTCAAGCTAAAATGAAAGGATACTAATTATTAATATGAAAAAATAAAACAGTCAAGCATAATCATAGAGGTAAATATATTGTCAAATTCAGAATACTATAATACTTTAATACAGTGGTATTTTAATGAATTAACTCTAGTAAAAAGGTTTAAAGAATGAAAGTATTAGAAATAAATGTAGCTGCAATAATTTGTTAATGGATGATCAATATAAAGAGAATTAAACAGGACATCAAAAATGTAAAATAAGGAGAGAGAACAAAAGGGTAACATTTTCATATGTGATTGAAGGTCATTTGTTATCATCTTAAAACACACTGTTATATTTACAAGATGTTTTATATAAGCCTTATGGTAAGCACAAACCAGAAAACCTTGGTTGACAGCCAAAAGTTGACACCCAAAAGAAAATGAGAAGGGGATCAAAGTATATGATTACAGAAATCATCAATTCACAAAGAAAAACAGCAAAAAAGGAAGAAAGGAACAAGGAAACTACGAAAGTCAGAAAATGAGATGACAGTAATAGGTCCTTGCTTATGAACAATTACTTATATGTTAATATATTAATTAACCTAGCCAAAAGGCTTTGAGCAGCTGAATAGATTAAAAAATGAGAAGACAAGATCCAACTATATGCTGTCTATACTTCACCATTAAGGACATGCATAGGCTCAGAATGAAGTGATAAAAATAGATACTCCATGCAAATGGAAAACAAAAGGGGAAGCTAAACTCATATCACACAAAACAGACTTTAATAAAAAACTGTCACAAAAGGCAAATAAAGTCATTATAAAATGATAAAGGGGCCAATTCATCAAGAAGATATAACAAATGTAAACATATATACACCCAACCAATATCAGAGCACCTGAATATATAAAGCAAATAATAGCAGATCTAAAGGGAGAGATAAACAGCAATACAATAATTGTAGGAGGCTTCAATACCCCACGTTCAACAGTAGATCAATCATGTAAATAGAAAATCAATAAGGTAACCCTGAACTCAAACATCAGCTTAAACCAAATAGATCTAATAGACATGCACAGAACATTGTACCCAACAGCCGCAGAAGAGTCTTTTCTAGAAATCAGAACATTCTCCAGGGCAGATCATATGTTATGTCACAAAACAACCCTCAGCAAATCTGAAAGACTGAAATTATATCAAGTATCTTTTCTAAACAAAACAGTATAAAACTAAAAATCAGTAACAGGAGAAAACTGGAAAATTTACTAATGTGTGGAAATTAAACAACACACTTCCAAACAACGAACAAATCAAAGAAATCAAAAGTGAAATTTAAACATATCTTGAATCATAGGTGAAAATGAAATCACAACACATGAAAAGTTATGGCATAAAACAAAAGCAGTCTGAAGAGAGTTCATAGAGAGAAATGCCTACATTTAAAAAGAGAGAGATTTCAAATAAGTGATATAACTTTACACCTCAAGGAACTAGAAAAAGAATAAACTAAGCACCAAATTAGCACAATCTAGGAAATAACAAAGATCAGAGCAAAAGTAAACAAAATAGAGACCAGAAAAAAAGTAGAAAAGATCAACAAAACTAAACTGGGTTTTGAAAGATAAACAAACTGACAAACTTTTAGCTACACTAATCAAGAAAAAAAGTGAGAATCAAATCATAAATGAAAGTGGAGACATTACAAACAACACCAAAGAAATACAAAGGATCACAATATACTAATATGAGCAATTACATACCAATAAATTGAATATCCTACAAGAAATATATGAATTCCTAGAAACATACAATCTACCAAGACTGAATCAAGAAGAGTTAGAAATTTGAGCTGACAAATAATGAAAAAACCAGCCAACATAAACAGACCAGGAGCAGATGATTTCACTGGTGAATTCTAAACATTTGAAGATGAACTGACACCAATCCTTGTCAAACTTTTAACAAAAAAAACTGAAGAGGAAAGAATACTCCCAAACCCATTTTACAAGACTAGCATTATTACCATGAACACCAATGCCAGAAAGAGACATACAAGAAAGAAGACTACATGCCAATATTCCTCATAAATGTAGATGCAAAAATTCTCAACAAAATACTAGCAAACTGAATTCAACAGTACCTTAATGGATAATACACCATGAATGAAGTACGAGTCACCCTGGGATGCAAAAAATAGTTCAATGTACAAAAACCAATAAATGTGATATATGAATGAGATAAAAATCACGTGATCATCTCAACAGATACAGAAAAAGTATTTGACAAAATTCAATATCCATTCATGATAAAATTCTCGACAAACAGGGTATATCAAAACAATAGAGACCATATATGACAAGCCCACAGCAAACATCATATTCAAAGGTGAAAACTTGAAAGCTTTTCCTCTAAGATCAGGAACAATTACCCACTCCAACCATTTCAATTCAACACAGTACTGGAAGTCCTAGACAGAACAATTAGTCAAGGGAGAGGAGAAGAGAGGAGAGGGGAGGAGAGGGGAGAAGAGGTATTATAATCAGAAAGAAACAAAATGTCTATATGCAGATGATATGATCTTATATATAGAAAACCCTAAAAATAACACTGAAAAACAAAATTAATAAAAAAAAATTCAGTAAAAGGAGTCAAGATAGTGGAGAAGTAGGAGGCTGAGATGACATCAGGTAGCAGAAGATCAGCTAGATAGTTTATCAAACCATTCTGAACACCTACAAATCCAACAGAAGGGCAAAGAGAAGAAGAGCAGCAATTCCAGAAACAGAAAATCGACCACTTTCTGAAAGGTAGGACCTGCAGAGAAGTGAATCAAAAGCGACAGGAAGATAGACCACGGGGGGAGGGGCCGGCTCCCAGCAAGTGGCAGGGCAAGCGGTGGAGCAACGGAGCACAAAATCAGAACTTTTAATAGTCAGCTCCACTGAGGGACATCTCTCCAGAGGCTAAGCCAGGGTGAAGCCCACGTGGAGAAGCATGGTCTCAGGTCTTGTGGGATCACAGAAGGATTGGGGGTGTCTGAGTGTTGCAGAGCTCACAGGTATGAGAGCAGGGAGCTGGCTACAGAGACAGAACCGAGGAGTGAGCTCTCAACTAAGGGTTACCTTAAACTGATCCATGACACAGTCAGGACACTGCTCTTTGAGCAGGGACCCCACAAGAATTGGGGAGACCCCCAGAAGAGCACAGGGATCTGCTGGGTTTGGAGACTCCAGGCGGAGTTGTGTGCCAGATTCAGAGATGCTTGGTCACAGGCTGGGTGAGCTCAGAGTGTGGCCAGAGGCCAGGGAGATGGGAGTAACTGAGCGCTTTTCCCTGAGGGCACACTGAGGAGTGGGGCCCCAAGCTTGCAACTCCTCCAGGCAGAGATTGGGAGGCGCCATTTTCATTCGCATCCTCCAGAACTCTACGGAAAGTGATCAGGGAACAAAAGCTCCCGAAAACGAACCCGAGCTGATTACTTACCCCGGCCCCTGGCAAGGACGGCACAATTCTGCCTCAAGCAAAGACACTTGAGAATCACTACAACAGGCCCATCTTCCAGAAGATCAGCAAGAAATTCAGCCAAGACCAAGTTCACTTACCAATGAGAACAGTGGAATTCCAGAGGAGGAGAAAGCAAAGCATGGATTTCATGGCTTTCTCCCCATGATTCTTCAGTCTTGCAAAGTTAATTAATTTTTTTAAATTTTATTTTTTCTTATGCTAAAATTTTTTTAACTTTTACTCTTTCCTCTTGTAATGTTTTTTAACTAGTTTATCTTAACAATACCTTCCATTAAAAAAATCTTTTTTGAACTTTCATTATTATATTCATATTTTATCCTTCAGTGTATCTAACTTTATTTTTTGCATGCACATAGGGTTTTTTCTTCTAAAACAATTTGGGATACAACTTCTTCTAATAGATCAAAATATACCCTAAATCCATCACAGGGCTTTATTCTAGTCTCCAGTCTGAGCAAATTCTCTCCACCTTCTTTCTTTATTCTCCTAACCAATTTATCAAATACTTTTTTAGAAATTAAAAAAAAAAATTCATCTGTATAGTCATATTCCATCCCTTCATCATGTTTACCCTAATTGTGTGTGTGTGTGTGTGTGTGTGTGTGTGTGTATATATATATTTTTTTTTCCCCCATTCTTTAAAATTTGGGAAGGTAGTTTCTTTTAAGAGACCAAAATACTCCCAAAATTAAGTGGGTGACTCTGTTCTATTCACCAGTCTAATATATATATTTTCTTTTTTATATTTTTTCTTTTTTTTTTTTCTGAACTTCTTTTTACCTCCTTTCTTCCCCCCACGATTTGAGGTTTCTTCTGATTTGGTTAAAGCACATTTTCCTGGGGTCTTTGCCACCCTCTAGTATTTTATTTGCCCCTTCATATATTCTAATATGGATAAAATGACAAAGTGGAAAAACACACCACAAAAACAGAACAAGAGGCAGTACCAAAGGCTAGGGACCTAATCAATACGGACATTGGTAATATGTCAGATCTAGAGTTCAGAATGACAATTCTCAAGGCGCTAGCTGGGCTCGAAAAAGGCATGGAAGATATTAGAGAAACCCTGTCTGTGGAAACCCTTTCTGGAGAAATAAAAGAACTAAAGTCTAACCAAGCTGAGATCAAAAAGCTGTTAATGAGGTGCAATAAAAAATGAAGGCTCTTACTGCTAGGATAAATGAGGCAGAAGAGAAATAGTGATATAGAAGATCAAATGACAGAGAATAAAGAAGCTGAGCAAAAGAGAGACAAACATCTACTGGATCACGAGGGGAGAATTCGAGAGATAATTGACACCATAAGACGAAACAACATTAGAATAATTTGGATTCCAGAAGAAGAAGAAAGAGAAAGGGGAGCAGAAGGTATATTGAAGAGAATTATTGTAAAGAATTTTCCTAATATGGCAAAGGGAACAAGCATCAAAATCAAGGAAGCCCAGAGAATCCCCTCAAAATCACTAAGAATAGGTCCACCCCCTGTCTTCTAATAGTAAAATTTACAAGTCTTAGTGACAAAGAGAAAATCCTGAAAGCAGCCTGGGACAAGAAGTCTATAACATACAATGGTAAAAATATTAGACTGGCAGCAGACTTATCCACAGAGACTTGGCAGGCCAGAAAGGAATAGCATGATATATTCAGAGCACTAAATAGAAAAACATGCAGCCAAGAATACTATATCCAGCTAGGCTATCATTGAAAATAGAAGGAGAGATAAAAAGCTTCCAGGACAAATAAAAAACTAAAAGAATTTGTAAACCCCAAACCAGCTCTACAGGAAATATTGAAAGGGGTCCTCTAAGCAAAGAGAGAGCCTGAAGGTAGTAGACCAGAAAGGAACAGAGACAATATACAGTAATAGTCACCTTACAGGCAATACAATGGCACTAAATTCATATGTCTCAATAGTCAACCTGAATATAAATGGGCTAAACGCCCCAATCAAAAGACACAGGGTAACAGAATGGATAAAAAAACCAAAACCCATCAATATGCTGTCTACAAGAAACTCATATTAGACCTGAAGACACCTCCAGATTTAAAGTGAGGGGGTGGAAAACAATTTACCATGCTAATGGACATCAAAAGAAAGCTGGGGTGGCAATCCTTATATCAGATCCACTAGATTTTAAGCCAAAGACGATAAGAAGAGATGAGGAAGGACACTATGTCATACTCAAAGGGTCTGTCCAACAGGAAGATCTAACAATTTTAAATATCTATGCCCCTAATGTGGGAGCAGCCAACTATGTAAACCAATTAATAACAAAATCAAAGAAACACATCAACAATAATACAATAATAGTAGGGAACTTTAACACTCCCCTCAATGAAATGGACAGATCATCCAAGCAAAAGATCAACAAGGAAATAAAGGCCTTAAATGACACACTGGACCAGATGGACATCACAGATATATTCAGAACATTCCATCCCAAAGCAACAGAATACACATTCTCCTCTAGTGCACATAGAAGATTCTCTAGAATAGATCACATCCTGGGTCATAAATCAGGTCTCAACCAGTATCAAAAGACTGGGATCATTCCCTGATATTTTCAGACCACAATGCTCTGAAACTAGAACTCAGTCACAAGAGGAAATTTGGGAAGAACCCAAATACATGGAGACTAAACACCATCCTTCTCAAGAATGAATGGGTCAACCAGGAAATTAAAGAAGAATTGAAAAAATTCACGGAAACAAATGATAATGAAAACACAGTGGTTCAAAATCTGTGGGACACAACAAAGGCAGTCCTGAGAGGAAAATATATAGTGGTACAACCCTTTCTCAAGAAACAAGAAAGGTCTCAAATACACAACCTAACCCTACACTTAAAGGAGCTGGAGAAAGAACAAAAAAGAAAGCCTAAACCCAGCAGGAGAAGAGAAATCATAAAGATGAGAGCAGAAATCAATGAAATAGAAACAAACAAACAAAACCAATAGAACAAATCAACAAAACTAGGAGCTGGTTCTTTGAAGGAATTAATAAGATTGATAAACCCCTGGCCAGACTTATCAAAAAGAAAAGAGAAAGGACCCAAATAAATAAAATCATGAATGAAAGAGGAGAGCTCACAACCAACACCAAAGAAATACAAACAATTATAAGAACAAATTATGAGCAAATATACGCCAGCAAATTTGACAATCTGGAAGAAATGGATGCATTCCTAGAGACATATAAACTACCACAACTGAACCAGGAAGAAATAGAAAAGCTGAACAGACCCATAACCAGTAAGGAGATTGAAGCAGTCATCAAAAATGTCCAGACAAACAGGAGCCCAGGGCCAGAGTGCTTCCCAGGGGAATTCTACCAAACATTTAAAGAAGAATTAATACCTATTCTCCTGAAACTGTTCCAAAAAATAGAAATGGAAGGAAAACTTCCAAACTCATTTTATGAGGCCAGCATCACCTTGATCCCAAAACCAGACAAGGATCCCATCAAAAGAGAGAATTACAGACCATAATCCTTGATGAACACAGATGTGAAAATTCTCACCAACATACTAGCCAATAGTATCCAAGAGTACATTAAAAGGATTATTCACCACGACCAACTAGGATTTATTCCAGGGCTGCAAGGTTGGTTCTACATCAAGAAATCAATCAATGTGATATAATACATTAATAAAAGAAAGAACAGGAACCATATGATACTCTCAATAGATGCTGAAAAAGTATTTGACAAAGTACAGCATCCTTTCCTGATCAAAGCTCTTCAAAGTGTAGGGATACAGGGTATATACCTCAATATCATCAAAGCCATCTATGAAAAACCCACCGCAAATATCATTCTCAATGAAGAAAAACTGAGAGCTTTTCCACTAAGGTCAGGAACATGGCAGGGATGTCCATTATCACCACTGCTATTCAACATAGTACTAGAAGTCCTAGCCTCAGCAATTAGACAACAAAAAGAAATTGAAGGCGTCCAAATTGGCAAAGAAGAAGTCAAACTATCACTCTTTGCAGATGATATCATACTATATGTGGAAAACCCAAAAGACTCCACTCCAAATTTGCTAGAACTTGTACAGGAATTCAGTAAAGTGTCAGGATATAAAATCAATGCACAGAAATCAGTTGCATTTCTTTACACAACAACAAGACAGAAATTAAGGAGTCAATCCCATTTACAATTGCACCCAAAACCATAAGATACCTAGGAATAAACCTAACCAAAGAGGCAAATAATCTATACTTAGAAAACTATAAAGTACTCATGAAAGAAATTGAGGAAGACACAAAGAAATGGAAAAATGTTCCATGCTCCTGGATTGGAA
>PISX010032555.1:0-16068 GCA_004024625.1 Mellivora capensis
GAAGGTTATTTTGATTCATCTTGGATGTATCTTGATATCTTTGTTAAAGGACTCAACTTTCCAATATAAAGGGGGATTAAAAATTGGTTTACGTATAGGCGTAGCATTGATTGGGGAAAGGGGATTACCCTGAAGCTTAACTCTATATGAATATTAAAAAATAAAATAAAAAAGAATAAACTAAAACTAAACTAAAATTTAAAAAAATTAAAAAATAGAAAAGCAAAAGGAAAACACAGGTACATTTATCAAAAAGTTCAGGTTGAAAGGTTATTATGGAATTTGATGTACTGGACATCTCACTGTGATGGTAAATAGGTTAAAAATTTTTCTATCAAAAAAAAAAAATGAACCCAAGTAGTGGGAACGAATCAAAAACAAAAATTGTATCTATGAAGTCGTGGTGGCTCTTCTCTTCTCTTGTCTTTTTTTTTTTTTTTTTTGGTTGGCTTTCTGGTGGATGGCCCTGCCACGTGGTTTTCAGTCAGTGTTCCCTGAGTTAAGTCCTCCTGCCCCCATCAAGGGGGTGGGCTCTGAGGAAACCGGTTTTTCAGGCTTTTGTTCTCTGGAGGTTTATTGTTTGTTTGTTCATTTGTTTTCTCTTGCCTTACAGCTTTTGATGATTTTTGGAGGTTTAGAGGAAAGCAAACTGCACCCAGACCTCCATCTCAGGGAGAATCCTCAGTCTGTTCCCCTCTGGGTGCTCCAGAGCAAATAAATTCCCCCTTGACCACTGACAGAGCTTGTTCCCAGTCAACTCCTGCTTGTACCCAAAACCACGACAGTGGCGGCATTCTGGGCAGCTCCAGACAGCCAGAGAGGTCCCAAGCAGTGATAGCACACTGATATTTTCCCGCTGGCCCAGGCTGGGAGTGCTCAGACTTTCCAGGTCTGAGAGCATCTGGCTGGCACCTGCACGCACCTCTCTCAGGGGAGGGTGTGGGGTGTGACTCAGACTCTGGTCACGTGCCTGCACGCATGGAGTGTGGAAAAGGCTGTGGTTCTGCTGGCTGGAGACTACAGGCACCTCTCTCAGTGGGAGGTGTGGGACACGACTCAGTTTCTGATATAATGGCATGGCACGTGCCTGGAGAGTGCAAAAGGCTATGGTTCTGCTGGATGGTGAAGCTCCCAGCTCCTCACGGGAGCTGCCACCCACACGCTTTCTGGCACACTCGAGGTTCAGGGACCAAGACCTGGTTTCTTCACCGCACTCTCTCTGGCTCAGTGCCAGGGGTGTCTGTCCTGGGTCTGGGGACTTAAGCCCCTGTAAACACCCCCCCTGATTCCCACAATTTCTCCCCACAATCCTTTGCTCTTTTTGAGTTCTTTCAACCAGACTCCAAGTTAATGCTGGTCCCCAGTAGCAGGGCACTCTCATATTGGGGTATTACTTTCCAATGGTTGGCTTCTGGTGGTTCCCTCCCCCTTTTGTTTATCTTCCAATACCAGTCTGATGTTCCCACTCCACTTTACCTGCCCACTGCTGTCTTCTGCTCCCGTAGAGATCCAGAAGTGTATAATTCTAATCTCAGGCTAATTTCATGGGTGATCAGAGATCTTTGGTAGGTAATCAGCTCACTTTAGGGTACAGGTTGAAACGGTGCCTCCTCCTACTTCCCCGTCATCTTGTCTCCCCAAATACCTGCCATTTTTAACACTAGTCATGGAGCCAACCCATCCCCCTTCTCCCCTCCCCTCTAAAAACCTCAGTTTGTTTCTCGGAGTCCATAGTCTCTGATGCTTTATCTCCCCCTCCAGTTCCCCTCAATTCACTTTTCCTTTGGTTCTCCTAATGTCTCCATGTTAATCCTTATGTTCCACAAAAAAAGTGAAACCATATGATAATTGACTTTCTCTGCTTGACTTATTTCACTCAGCATGATCTCCTAAAGTACCATCCTTTCTGGTATTCATCCTTTCTGATGCCTAAGTAATATGCCATTGTACGTATGGACCACATCTTCTACCCATTCATCTGTTGAAGGGCATCTCGGCACTCTCCACAGTTTGGCTTTTGTGGACATTGATGCCAAGTTCATTTTACTTTGTAGTAGGGAAAATGTAATATAACTAAGTCTATTGCACTGATCTCACCTCAGCAATTCCTTCCCAATAACCCACCTGGGTCTTGTAACATAGACTTGGAAAAACCACTAGTTATTCCCCATCCTTGGGACAGCCTCCATCTCCAGACTCCAAAATCCAGTGATCTCTATGTGCTCTCCAAAAGGCAGGGGATATTGAAGGGTGGTCACCACAAGGTAGTCATGCAAATAACCAGGCAGAAATATTAATTCCTTTAAAGTATGTACAGAGCAAGATGGTGTCATTCATGTCAAGCAGTCACTTCTGTCAGGCAGTGATGCCAGCAACTGAGGGCATTGCAGCCAAGACCACATATCACCAAAACTGGCAACAGGTGGTGACACCCTGATCTGATAACCAGCAGAACCAGAGGACATCTAAAAATGCCCAAGACTCATTCAATCCCTTTAAAAAAGGAGAATTTTTTGCAGCAAACTAACTATCTAGATGCTGACCCTTTCACATCTGACCACATCCCAAAGGCAGCTGCTGCCAAACACTCTGCCCTATTGATCACTGAGCACAACAGAGATCTTCTACTGCCTGTACATAATAAGCAGCATGTGCCCGTATTTGACCCAGACCAGGCCAAGGTCTTATCTCAACTGCACACTCACAGACTGACTTCGTGTTTGGTGCATTCATTTCCCACCCCCTTTTCTATCTTCTTTATTGTGTGACTTGTCTTTACTTTGCTTTGTATGATGTGTAAGACACCAAGTTAACATATGTGATGAAATGCCATTAAGTTTGGAATCTTGCGCATGCTTTTTCATTTGTTAACTTTGCTTTATGACGGAAGGAAGCAGACATTGGGGAAAGACACAACGTGTGTGTGTGTGTGCCTTCACAGTGTGCTTGCAACAATGTCACAAAAGGACTGAGGATAGTAGTCACTGCTTGTTGAAGTGGCAGGTTTCCTTAGCTTCAGTTCCTCAGGGGCTAATCACGCTGCCTAATCAGACAGAGGTTCTGAGAAGTCCTTCCAAAAGCTACCCTTTCCATTGTCAAGGCTGATCTTTACAAAAGAATTTCTGTGCTAGACGGATTAATCATCATCATTCTTAACCTCTCTATCCATTCCTTTTGCTCTCTGACTCTGGCTCTTGCCTCAGCCTTGTGAGTTTCTTTGGCCAATAGGATAATAGCAAATATGTCCAACAGCCTTAAAACTGTGCAGTTGGGTTTGCTCACTTCTGCCCTGTGGTATCGCCTCAGGAAGGACCTGCCCAGGCAAGTCCCTTGGTCCCAGGGGAAGGATGAGAAACCTATGGACCAGAACAGAGTTACTACCCTTGTCCCAACAAAGGTCACCCTAGATCAGCCAACAGCTGTGAACTCCAAGATAAGTGATCTCAGTGAAGAGCAGCCAACACTGACCCAGATCAGATGAACCCCCAGACTCATGAGCTGAATATTTATTGGTGTATGCCACTACAGTTCTGTGGTTGGCTGCCATGCAACACTTAAGTGGTAGATATAATTGATATGCGCTCTTCCAAACTCTTCTGTAGACTCCATCTATGTTTCTGCCTGCTCACCAGCTGTCAGGACCTAGTTACAGGTCCAGTAGTTTTTAAAGTGCTTCCTCTAATACTGAATGAATCAAAAGTTACTTTCTCAAGTTAATTTCTGTTGACCTGCCTATCTCAGGATTGCACAGTGCTTTTCTATGGATGTTCTGTTACTTAATCTTTAAATGTTCCCAAATGTCCTTTATGGAGACAGACTCTGAGCTTTACCTCCTTGTTTTCAGCACCCAAATTCTTGGAGCTTCTTCTTCTGTATCCTTCTACCTCTATAAGACCAGTCTCCCTCCCTTCTTGTCACCGATATTTCTAATCCTTGGTGAGAAAAGCAATCCTTGTCAGGCCAGTCACCTTCTGGGGGGGGGGGGCAACAATCTCTTTATCATGCAGACACAAGGCTCCTTTAGAGTCAGAGGGAAGAGCCATAGGGAGTCACAAGCTCAAAGAACTTTAGAACCAGAAGGATATTAGAGATAAGCCAGTGGATGCACTGTGTGGCTCTGTCCAACTAAGGAGATAAGTCTTCCAAATTTGGTAGTTTCAGATTCTTGGAGCCACCAGCACATACCTTCACTATTGTAGCTACTTCCTGGTATGTAACAAATCATCTCCAAACTTGGTGGCTCACTACAATAACCTTTCTGTTTAGCTGTTCACAATCCTGTAATTTGGGTAAGGCTTGGCTGTGACAGTTCAACTCTGTTCTACATGGCTGATAGTTTTGACTTGGACTCAAGGGTGCACTTGCAAGATGGCCCTATCTCATGGCTGGGAAGGTGGTGTTAACTGTTGGCTCGAAGCTCAGCTGAGGCTGTTAGCCAGAGGCCTCAGTTCATCTCTGTGTGGTCTCTCCATATGGAAAGATTAGATATCTCTCAGGGGGGCAGTCTCCAAGTACTGAAACTTCTTCCACGCTGACTGTCTTCTTCCAGTGTGCAAAAAAGAAAGCTGCCAGGCCCTTTTAGAGCTTAGCATGGAAACTGGTACCCTGTCAATTCCTCTATGTTTAATGGGTTAAATAAGACCACAGAATCAGCTTCGATTCAAAGGGAAAGGAAACATGCAGGGGTATATGAACACTGGGAGTATGGTTCATTGAAAACAACCACCGTCAAAGATAAGTCCAGGCTCCTTCAAGTTTTTACTAAAAGTCGAACTTCCACTGACCTTTCTAGCCAGCAAATAATGTGGTGAAGTTGAGCATTGGCCTAGGAGTCAAGACACTGGAACTTCTTACCTAGTTGGACTTTTCATTAACTTTAGAGATTTGGAGAAGTTTGTCTAGAGATTCTAAAGTTTGTCTGGATGAACTTTAAAGTAACCTCTGGTTTGAAATTCAGAGTCTAAATTCTTGGTAGGTTTCGGTTCCTAGGCAAGTCTTTACATTCTCCTTCATGAGTCTATCCCACTCTTTTTGAGCTAGTCTATCTTGATCTCCAGCTACCAAGAGGCCAACCAAGTCATTTAGTTAATTCCTGAGCTCTGCTGATCCAAGTCCCTCTGATTTGTTCTTTTGACTTGCTTCTTGTGAGCTGGATAACCTAGGGCAGCCACCCAACTTCTCTTAGTCTAGGTGAAATGGGGATAAGAACCCCAGATTTATGGGCTGGGGTGAGGACTGAATGGAAGAAGGTGCACCAAATTGCTTTGCAAAATGGCACTGGGATGAGATGGCATTGTCCAGCCATCCTAATGCCGCCAGCACTAGCATGTCAGATTCAGGTTGGTCTTTCCATCTCCAGTGCTAGTGACAACCACTTACTAACCGACTTTGATTCTTATTTCTCCATTTTATACTGCAGGAATACATCTGTCAGTCACATTTTACTCTCAAGACGTTCTAAGACTCCAGGATTTCCTTTCTGATAACCCTTGACAATCCAGTGGAATTATTTAGCCTGCACCTACAGTAGGCAATCTCGCAAACAGGGCTGAGGTGGAGTGGGGCAGAATTATACAAACACAAAGGAAAGGAGAGGCTTTTCTTAATACTTTCTGAAAGTTAAAAATAAAAACATCTTCAACATTATTTTGTAAGGTGTCATCTTCAGATAGTTTACACAACCAGACAGCAACTCAGGAACAAGAATTTTGTCATTTTTTAAAATCTCTACCCATTCAGTGACTAGAATAAGTGCCCAGCAAAAGAAACCCAGTTAATTTTTTTTTGAATCAATGAATGAATGAGAAGAACATTGAACTGTGAAGAGACTCAGGAAAAAGGTTCATTATTTGATTTTAAAATGAACATGTAAGTGTTGGAGAAAAACCTCAATTGGCATCTTTTGGATAGGTTATTTAAACCAAACCTTTTACACTGTGGGGTGTTACTTTGTTGTTTTATGACTGTTATAGCGGAATTATTAATTTGATTTATTATAACGTGATTTATAATCATCTGAATTGTGACTTTAACTTTTGAAAAGGACCCATAAACTCTTCATGGGTTTGGTCTCACAGAAAGGAGAAGAAGCAAAATATGCCCAAAACAAACTGCTGAGTCACACTTATGTCTTTTCCCTTAGCCAACTTTCCTAATCCAGTATCACTGACAATTCAGAAAGGAGCAATATCTAACCTGGTATGATGGCAACATCCGTGAATACGCCCCCTGTTACTGAAGAGTACATGTCACCAATGTGTGAAATAAACGGTTCTTGGATATTGCTTTGACCTATTCTGATGGCCTTCAGATTCAATGAGGTAAAACCATGAGAAACTCAGCTGTGGCAACCCCTCCTAGGCGACACATGGAGAAATCAAGTGTGCACAATCTTAGCAAGAAGAAATTGCCTTGTTTGTATTTTCTGGAAGTGGAGGAGAAGAGAAAAACAAAATAGTAGTCAATGAACAACATTTTTGTACCAAGCATTGTGTTCAATCCTTTCTATACTCATTTACTCCTTTGAATGAATAGCCTAATGTGAGTTTCTCTCCATTTTATAGATGAAGAAAATTGAGGCTTGGAGAATTGAGTCACCCACTTAAGATTACACAGCTAGTAAGGGGGAAGGACTGGGATTCAGACCTTCTGCTTTTGCCCTCATTCTGTCCTGCTTCTAAAGAGTCTCTTCCAGATTTGGGATCATCACATTTTACTATCACTTGGCCCTCTGTTTTTATAAGGTTACAAGAGCAACTGCAACCCCTACATTACACTGAGTACAACCACAAGCAGAAATCTGAGGGGAAACCACACAAAACCAGACTGCTTCTGATGATCTTCACACAGTCCATTGCGTTTTCTTCCTTGCCCTGCCTGTGGTGTGTTGAGATCTATTCCCCAGTTCAAATGTCACCTCCTCCAGTGAACCTTCTCTGATGCTCCCCTCATCTCTACTGCCCAATCCTTCCTGGCATCTCCCATAATGTCCTGCCTGTATCTCTATTGTTATTATTATCTACTTAGGCATCCATCTCCTGCATTAGACTGTGAGCTCTCTGAGCTCAGGCCTATGTCTGACTTCTCAGCTAGACTGTGACTTTTCTGAGGACCAAGACTGTGTCCTCATTCTATTTGTAACTTCAGTTCTGGGCTTAAACAAGCACAGAGTAGGGACTCAGTGAAGTCTACTGATGGATCAAAATGGATCAAAAACATTACTCAGAAGGACTTTAAAATGTGATGAAAGTGTGTCTCATGGAGGGGACATCAATTTAGAGAAAAGAAGGAACATGAAGACATAAAAAGAAGGACAATATAAAGGGAAGTACTTAGTAATGTTCTCTGTGGTATTTGAATTATTCAATTTTGGTTCAACAGAAACAATAGGATTCAATTCTTTCCAGTTATTCACTAAGATGACTTTAATAATTGCCTAATTGACACATATACTATGTTTAAGTGATATCAGGAGTTTCCCAGTTAACATCTGGGAAAAAAAAAAACTATCAGCTCTAAGTCTTTCTTAAAGATTAACTGAAAGCAGTAAACTATGTCTTCAAACCATCTTAATAAAATACAAGATCTCTTAATTACAGATCAACCCAATGGGTGGTTCATTTTCATATTCCAGGGCATATGTTAATTTATGTCAAGTGAATCCTAAATGATGATTCACCTTATTTTCTTTGTTATTGTTTACTCCTTATTGTTGTTATTTTAGCTACTCAGCATCCAACTTCCCTTCCCCCAATAATACACTCCATTATTTCAGGGGTGGGGTATTTCTTATTCTGTATAGGTGTATTGGTGGAGGAGGTCCTACTTACAAAGAGAATTAACACCTCAGATTTTCTGACCCAGAGCAGCCAGGTGGGTGGACACATGAGCTAGGCAGCCATGTAAGACTTAGCCAACTGGATATTCTTGAGACTTTGAACTTGACGATGTGTAGGATGGTGGAAGTTCTTTCATTGTCATGGAAGTCTTGGTATGCTAACCCATGTGTTCTGCTCTATGATTTTTCTAGGCCTCCCAGTGCTGCCTTAGATCTAATTTTCTCCTTGTTTTCCAGGACTGCATCTCCAACCTTCCATTGATTTTGGGAGCCTGGCATTCTCTGGATGAGTCATCTTTACCTAAATAGCCAGTCAATTTCTGTTGCTTAAAACTGAGAACTTTGTCTGAAATAACAGGTAAAAGCAGTCTCCATTTAGGACATACATTTACATGTAGATTAGTAAAAGAATTTGCATTCTTGTGTCATGATTAGTAAGAATAAGAGTTCTCTAAGAATTATTTTGAGATTCATTTTTCTAGAAAATTGCAAAATATAGAAGTAAAACTGTGTGATGGAATTCTCCATTTAAATAAATAGTTTTGTGGAGATCATATAATCTACATTTATTTTTTTATAATTTTAATTTTTTTAATTAACATATAATGTATTTTTAGGCCCAGGGGTATAGGTCTGTGAATCGCCAGGTGTACACACTTCACAGCACTCACCATATCACATACCTTCGCCAATGTCCATAACCCAAACACCTTCTCTCCACCACCCCCCACCCCGAGCAACCCTCAGGTTTATTTTTGTGTGTTTTTTTTTTAAGATTTTATTTATTTATTTGAGAGAGATGCAGTGAGAGAGCATGAGTGAGGAGAAGGTCAGAGGGAGAAGCAGACTCCCCGTGGAGCTGGGAGCCTGATGCGGGACTCGATCCTGGATCTCCGGGATCATGACCTGAGCCAAAGGCAGTCGTCCAACCAACTGAGCCACCCAGGCGTCCCAACCCCCAGTTTGTTTTGTGAGATTAAGGGTCTCGTGGGGCACCTGGGTGGCTCAGTGGGAGATTAAGGGTCTCTTATGGTTTGTCTCCCTCCCGATCCCATCTTCTTTCATTTATTCTTTTCCTAACCCCCAAATGCCTGACATTGCCTCTCAACTTCCCCTTATCAGGGAAATCATATCATAATTGTCTTTCTCTGATTGACTTATTTCACTAAGCATAATACCCTCTAGTTCCATCCATGTAGTCACAAAAGGCAAGATTGCATTGTTGATGGCTGCATAGTATTTAATTGTATCTATATACCACCGCTTCTTTATCTAGTCATCTGTTGATGGACATCTAGGTTCTTTCCACAGTTTGGCTATTTTGGACATTGCTATTATAATCTTTTGGGTGCACCTGCCCCTTCAGATCATTACATTTGTATATTTAGGATAAATACCCAATAGTGCCATTGCTGGGGCATAGGGTAGCTCTATTTTCAACTTTTTGAGGAAACTCCATGCTGTTTTCCAGAGTGGTTGCACCAGCTTGCATTCCCACTAACAGTGTAGGAGGGTTCCCCTTACTCTGCATCCTTGCCAACATCTGTCATTTCCTGACTTGTTAATTTTAGCCATTCTGACTGGTGTGAGGTGGTGTCTCATTGTGGTTGTGATTTGTATTTCCCTGATGCCGAGTGATGTGGAGCACTTCTTCATGTGTCAGTTTGTCTTCTTTGCAGATGTCTTCTTTGGAATGTCTTCTGGATGTCTTCTTTGCAGAAATGTCTGTTCATGTCCTCTGCCCATTTCTTTTTTTTTTTAAGATTTTATTTATTTATTTGACAGACAGAGATTACAAGTAGGCAAGAGAGGCAGGCAGGGAGAGAGAGGAGGAAGCAGGCTCTCCGCACAGCAGAGAGCCTGATGTGGGGCTAGATCCCAGGACACTGGGATCATGACCTGAGCTGAAAGCAGAGGCTTTAACCCACTGAGCCACCCATTCCTTGATTGAATTATTTGTTCTTCCGGTGTTGAGTTTGATAAGCTCTTTCAAGATTTTGGATACTAGCCCTTTATCTGATATGTCATTTGCAAATATCTTCTCCCATTCTGCCAGTCATCTTTTGGTTTTGTCAACTGTTTCCTTTGTTGTGCAAAAGGTTTTGATCTTGGTGACGTCCTAATAGTTCATTTTTGCCCTTGCTTCCCTTGCCTTTGGCAATGTTCCTAGGAAGAAGTTGCTGTGGCTGAGGTCGACGAGGTTGCTGCCTGTATTCTCCTCAAAGATTTTGATGGATTCCTTTCTCACATTGACGTCCTTCATCTATTTTGAGTCTATTTTCGTGTGTGGTGTAAGGAAATGGTCCAGTTTCATTTTTCTGCATGGGGCTGTACAAATTTCCAAACAGCAATTGTTAAAGAGACTGTCCTTTTTCCATTGGACATTCTTTCCTGCTTTGTTGAAGATTAATTGACCATAGAGTTGAGGGTCTATTTCTGGGCTCTCTATTCTGTTCCATTGATCTATGTGTCTGTTTTTGTGCCAGTACCATACTGTCTTGGTGATGACAGCTTTGTAATAGAGCTTGAAGTCTGTAATTGTGATGCCAACTTTGCCAACCATCTTTGGCTTTATTTTTCAATATTCATCGGGCTATTCAAGGCCTTTTCTTGTTCCACATAAATTTTAGGATTATTTGCTCTATTTCTTTGAAAAGTGGATGGTATTTTGATAGGGATTGCATTAAACATATAGATTGCTTTAGGTAGCATAGACATTTTCACAGTATTTGTTTTTCCAATCCAGGAACATGGAACATTTTTCCACTTCCCCGTTTCCTCCTCAATTTCCTTCACGAGTACTTTATAGTTTTCTGAGTGTAGATACTTTGCCTCTTTGGTTAGGTTTATTCCTAGGTATCCCATGGTTTTTTGTGCAACTGTAAATGTGATTGACACCTTAATTTCTTCTTCTTTTGTTTTGTTGTTATTGTAGAGAAATTCAACTGATTTCTGTGCCTTGATTTTGTATCCTGACACTTTACTGAATTCCTGTACCAGTTCTAGCAGATTGGGAGTGGAGTGTTTTGGATTTTCCACATGAAGTAACATATCATCTGCAAAGAGTGATAGTTTGAATTCTTTGCTGATTTGGATGCCTTTAATTTCTTCTTGTTCTCTGATTGTTGAGGCTAGGACTTCGAGTACTATGTTGAATAACAGTGATAATAATGGACATCCCTGCCGTGTTCCTGACCTTATCGGAAAAGCTCTCAGTTTTTCTCCATTGAGAATGTTATTCACGGTGGATTTTTCATAGATGGCTTTGATGATATTGAGGTATGTGCCCTCTATCCCTACACTTTGAAGAATTTTGATCAGGAAAGGATGCTGTACTTTGTCAAGTGCTTTTTCAGCATCTGTTAGAGTAACGTATGGTTCTTGTTCTTTCTTTTATTAATGTACTGTATCACATTGATTGATTTGCAGATGTCGAACCAACCTTGCAGCCCTGGAATAAATCCCACTTGGTAATGGTGAATAATCCTTTTAATATACTGTCAGATCCTATTGGCTCGTATTTTGGTGAGAATTTTCGCTTCTGTGTTCATCAAGGATCTTGGTCTGTAATTCTCTTTTTTGATGGGATCTTTGTCTGGTTTGGGGATCAAGGTGATGTTGGCCTCAAAAATGAGTTTGGAATTTTTCCTTCCATTTCTATTTTTTGGAACAGTTTCAGGAGAAAAGGAATTAATTCTTCTTTAAATGTTTGGTGGAATTCCCTTGGGAAGCCGTCGAGCCCTGGGCTCTTTGTTGGGAGATTTTTGATGACTGCTTCAATCTCCGTACTGGCTATGGGTCTGTTCAGGTTTTCTATTTTTTCCTGGTTCAGTTGTGGTAGTTTATACGTCTCTAGGACATATGCATCGATTTCTTCCAGATTGTCAAATTTGCTGGCGTATATTTGCTCATAATATGTTCTTATAATTGTTTGTATTTCTTTGGTATTGGTTGTGATCTCTCCTCTTTAATTCATGATTTAATTTATTTGGGTTCTTTCTCTTTTCTTTTTGATAAGTCTGGCCAGGGGTTTATCAATCTAATTAATTTTATTAAAGCTTTTATTTCTTTATTTGACAGACAGAGATCACAAGTAGGCAGAGAGGCAGGCAGAGAGAGATGAAGGGAAACAGGCTCCCTGCTGAGCCAAGAGCCTGATGCAGGGCTCGATCCCAGGACCCTGGGATCATGACCTGAGCCGAATGCAGAGGCTTTAACCCACTGAGCCATCCAGGTGCCCCAATCTTATTAATTCTTTCAAGGAAGCAACTCCTAGTTTCATTGTTTTGTTCTATTGATTTTTTGTTGTTGTTGTTTCTATTTCATTGACTTATGCTCTGATATTTATTATTTCTCTTCTCCTGTGGGTTTAGGCTTTCTTTGCTGGTCTTTCTCCAGCTTCTTTAGGTATAGGGTCATGTTGTGTATTTGAGACCTTTCTTGTTTCTTAAGAAAGGCTTATATTGGTATATATTTTCCTCTCAGGACTACCTTTGCTGTGTCCCACAGATTTCGAAGTGTTGTGTTTTCATGATCATTTGTTTCCACGGATTTTTTCAATTCTTCTTTAATTTCTGGTTGACCCATTCATTCTTTAGAAGGATGCACTTTTGTCTTCATGTATTTGAGTTCTTTCCAAATTTCCTCTTGTGATTGAGTTCTAGCTTGAGACCATTGTATTCTAAAAATATGCAGGGAATGATACCAGTCTTTTGGTACCAGTTGAGACCTGATTTATGACCCAGGATGTGATATATTCTGGAGAATGTTCCATGTGCACTGGAGAAGACTGTGTATTCTGCTGCTTTGGGATGGAATCTTCTGAATATGTTTGTGATGTCCATCTGTTCCAGTTTGTCATTTAAGGCTTTCATTTCCTTGTTGATCTTTTGCATGCCTGATCTATCCATTTCAGTGAGGGGAGTATTAAAGTCCCCTACTATTACTGTATTATTGTTGATGTGTTTCTTTGATTTTGTTATTAATTGGTTTATATAGTTGGCTGATCCCATGTTAGGGGCATAGATTTTTTAAATTGTTAGATATTCAGGGCGCCTGGGTGGCTCAGTGGGTTAAGCCTCCGCCTTCGGCTCAGGTCATGATCTCAGAGCCCTGGAATCCAGCCCCACACCAGGTTCTCTCCTCAGCAAGTAGCCTGCTTCCCCCGCTCTCTCTGCCTGCCTCTCTGCCTACTTGTGATTTCTCTGTCAAATAAATAAAAAAAATAATTTCTAAAATTGTTAGATCTTCTTGTTGGACAACCCTTTGAGTGTGATATAGTGTCCTTCCTCATCTCTTATTAAACTCTTTGCCTTAAAATCTAATGGATCTGATATAAGGATTCCCACCCCACCTTTCCTTTGATGTCCATTAGCATGGTAAATTGTTTTCTACCCCCTCACTTTATTTTTTTTCTCATTTTCTAAACAATTATATTTTTTTAAATTTTTATTATTTTTTAATTTATTACCATTATTATTTTTTATTTCTTTTCAGTATAACAGAATTCATTGTTTTTGCACCACACCCAGTGCTCCATGCATTGCATGCCCTCCATAATACCCACCACCTGGCTCCCACAACCTCCCACGCCCCGCCCCTTCAAAACCCTCAGGTTGTTTTTCAGAGCTCATAGTCTCTCATGGTTCATCTCCCCTCCGATTTCCCTCAACTCCCTTCCCCTCTCCATCTCCCCATATCCTCCGTGTTTTTTGTTATGCTCTGCAAATAAGTGAAACCATATGATAACTGACTCTCTCTGCTTGACTTATTTCACTCAGCATAATCTCTACTAGTCCTGTCCATGTTGATACAAACGTTGGGTATTCATCCTTTCTGATGGAGGCATAATACTCCATAGTGTATATGGACCACATCTTCCTTATCCATTCGTCCGTTGAAGGGCATCTTGGTTCTTTCCCCACAGTTTGGCAACCGTGGCCATTGCTGCTATAAACATTGGGGTACAGATGGCCCTTCTTTTCACCACATCTGTATCTGTGCGGTAAATACCCAGTAGTGCAATTGCAGGGTCATAGGGAAGTTCTATTTTTAACTTCTTGAGGAATCTCCACACTCTTCTCCAGAGTGGCTGCACCAACTTGCATTCCCACCCACAGTGTAAGAGGGTTCCCCTTTCTCCACATCCTCTCCAACACACATTGTTTCCTGTCTTGCTAATTTTGGCCATTCTAACTGGTATAAGCTGGTATCTCAATGTGGCTTTAATTTGAATCTCTCTGATGGCTAGTGATGATGAACATTTTTTCATGTGTCTGATAGCCATTTGTATGTCTTCATTGGAGAAGTGTCTGTTCATATCTTCTGCCCATTTTTTGACACGATTATCTGTTTTGTGTGTGTTGAGTTGGAGAAGTTCTTTACAGATCCTGGATATCAGCCTTTTGTCTTATTGTCATTTTCAAATATCTTCTCCCATTCCGTGGGTTGCCTCTTTGTTTTGTTGACTGTTTCCTTTGCTATGCAGAAGCTTTTGATCTTGATGAAGTCCCAAAAGTTCATTTTCACTTTTGTTTCCTTTGCCTTTGGAGACATATCTTGAAAGAAACTGCTGTGGCTGATATTGAAGAGGCTACTGCCTGTGTTCTCCTCTAGGATTCTGATGGATTCCTGTATCACTTTGAGGTGTTTTATCCATTTCAAGTTTATCTTTGTGTACGGTGTAAGAGAATCCACCCCCCCACTTTAAATCTGTAGGTGACTTTGGGTCTAAAATGACTTTCTTGTAGAGAGCATATTGATGGGTTTTGTTTTTTTATCCATTCTGATACCCTGTGTCTTTTTATTGTGGCATTTATCCCATTTACATTCAGGGTAACTATTGAGAGATATGAATTTAGTGCCATTGAATTGCCTGTAAGGTGACTATTACTGTATATTGTCTCTGTTCCTTTCTGCTCTACTACTTTTAGGCTCTCTCTTTGCTTAGATGACCCCTTTCAATATTTTCTGTAGAGCTGGTTTGCTGTTTACAAATTCTTTTAGTTTTTGTTTGTCCTGGAAGCTTTTTTTCTCTCCTCCTATTTTCAATGATAGCCTAGCTGGATATAGTATTCTTGGCTGCATGATTTTCTCGTTTATTGCTCTGAATATATCATGTACTTTCTGGCCTGCCAGGTCTCTGTGGATAAGTGCTCTGCCAATCTAATATTTGTCCATTGTATGTTACAGACTTCTTGTCCCGGGCTGCCTTCAGGATTTCTTCTTTGTCACTAAGACTTATAAATTTTACTATTAGATGACAGTGTGTGGACCTATTGTTATTGATTTTGAGAGGGGTTCTCTGTGCCTCTTGGATTTTGATTTTGATACTTGTTCCCTTTGTCATATTAGGGAATTTCTCTACAATAATTCTCTCCAATATACCTTCTGCTCCTTTCTCTCTTTTTCTTCTTCTG
Source organism: Mellivora capensis (assembly GCA_004024625.1). NCBI lineage: Eukaryota > Metazoa > Chordata > Mammalia > Carnivora > Mustelidae > Mellivora > Mellivora capensis. The sequence goes on from PISX010032555.1 coordinate 15,256, forward strand.
GAATCCCAATTATTCTTTTTTTTTAATTTATTTATTTGTCAGAGAGAGGGAGAGAGAGCGAGTGAGCACAGGCAGATAGAGTGGCAGGCAGAGGCAGAGGGAGAAGCAGGCTCCCCGCCGAGCAAGGAGCCCGATGTGGGACTCGATCCCAGGACGCTGGGATCATGACCTGAGCCGAAGGCAGCTGCTTAACCAACTGAGCCACCCAGGCATCCATGGAATCCCAATTATTCTAATGTTGTTTCATCTTATGGTATCACTTATCTCTCGAATTCTCCCCTCATGGTCCAGTAGTTGTTTCTCTCTCTTTTGCTCAGCTTCTTTATTCTCTGTCATTTGGTCTTTTATATCACCAATTCTCTCTTCTGCATCATTTATCCTAGCAGTAAGAGCCTCCATTTTTTATTGCACATCATTCATAGCTTTTAGATTTCAGCTTGGTTAGATTTCAGTTCTTTTATCTCTCCAGAAAGGGCTCTGGTTCCTCCAGACAGGGTTTCTCTATTATGTAGCACCTTGAGAATCATCTTTCTGAACTCTAGATCTGACATATTCCCAATGTCTGTATTGATTAGATCCCTACCCTTTGGTTATGCCTCTTGTTCTTTTGTGTGTGTGTGTGTGTGTGTGTGTGTGTGTGTGTGTGGTTAGTTTTTCTGCCTTGTCATTTTATCCAGATAAGAATATATGAAGGAGAGAGTAAAATATTAAAAAGGTGGCAAAGACACCAGGAAAATGTGCTTTACCCAAATCAGAAGAGACCACAAATCATGGGAGGAAGAAAGGGGGTAAAAAGAATTCAGGAAAAAAAAA
>PISX010032556.1:0-16079 GCA_004024625.1 Mellivora capensis
CATTGCATGGAGCACTGGGTGTGTTGTAAAACTATGGATTCTGTTACGCTGAAAAGAAATGAAATAAAAAAAAATGGGGAAAAAAAAACTCTATGGTGGAATCCATAGTCCTTTAACTCTCATAAATCAGACAAGATAAATTTACACAAATATTTGAAACTTATTCCAAAGCTGTATAGTAGCAGCTGATCTAAGATACCAGTAAACAATAAAAGTACTATTATATCCAAAATGCAGTTAGGATCCCAGAAAAGGTTCTGAGTAGGATATAGTAGAATTAATTTTCATCTTTTTTTTTCAGTGTGGTGTATCCTTAATGAGGTCATATACTACTTGCAAGTTACTTAAGAAAATGCAAAGGCAAATTAAACATGAATGCTGATCTCAAGAATCTTAATGTCTTGGTAAATGTGATAAGAGACACCAACATTATCATACAAGAAGTGCTACAGAAGACAGTGTCCACTGCTACTATTTCTGTACCTAATACTCCAGCCCAACTCATGGGTTTTTAATAACCAGTCCCTGTGATCTTTAATGAAGGACTTCTCTTCTGCTACTAGAGTCACTTGGTCCAGATAGATGGAACTCAATGTTCTGTGGGACTAGTGCCTGGAATCTCATTGTCACTTGGCTTCCCTTTTATACTAACTTTTTACTAACTCTTCCCACCCTTGGTTCCCACTGGAAGCACTCCTTAATAAATGACTTACACAAGAATCTTCAGCTCAGATTCTGATCCTAGTAATTAAATCTAAGTAAAATTTAAGATAAATTTGCAGATCCTGAGAAGGAATCTCCCTGGGAAAAATCCCTGCTGTGCGGATTTGGGTGCTATGTTGAGCAACATCATCTGGACTTTACTGGGCCAGTTTCACTGTGAGATATCAGCATTGGTTATTAGTTTACACCACAAAAAGTTTCTGGTCAATATACCTAATTTTATTTTTTTCTTAGATTTTATTTATTTATTTATTTATTTGAGAGAGAGAATGGGGGGAGGAGCAGAGGGAGAGGGACAAGCAGACTCTGAGCTGAGTATGGAGTCCAACACAGAAATCAATCCAACAACACTGAGATCATGATCTGAACTGAAATCAAGCGTTGGACTTTCAACTGACTGAGCCATCCAGTCTCCCCTCAGTGTATCTAATTTTAAACATGTCTTTTATTCCCCTCTTTCCTTAAATGTAGTAGAATCTCAAAGCTGTCATAATTATTATATTCAATTACCAGCAGAATGTATCACATGGACTGAGTGATTCACATTCACAGGAAACTGCCACTTTTTCTACAATGATTATTTAGCCTGTCCATGTGAAATGCAATTCAGGAGTCTTTTAGCATTTTTGTTATTTCAATTATAGTTTACAAGGTCTAGCTTGATTAATTAACACTTGATTCATGTAAACAACAAAGTTATATTTGCTACACTGATAATGAATTTCCATTTATCAAAAAAGGAAGTTCAGTCTGTCTATTGGAAAGAAGAGGTTTTATTTTTTTCTTATTCCTTCTGTTTTCCTTCTCTCAAAATGTATGAATTGAATCAAACTCTAAAACACAGCTTAAGACATTATATCACATATTTAAATATTTTGGAGGCCATAAGAAAAAAGTTATCTTCATTTAGGAAATATAAAATTGTTTATTAAAAATTGATGATAGAGTGGGGTTTTTTGTTTGTTTGTTGTTTTGTTTTTTAAATAAGAGAAGAGAATTTGTTAAATGAGAACTGGAACAGTTCACTCTGTTAGCACAAACTAGCAAGGCTGTCTGAAATATGGTTAAAGAGGATAGAGTCTGGAAGGTCAATAACCTATGCTTTGAGAAGAACTCTATGTCCACTATTCACAAGGATAGCAAATGTAGGATAAAATCAGGGCTCCAAGAGAAGCTGATTGATCTTCAACTCTGTATTGAAGCTCCAGCTAAAAACTAGTAATTAAATCTGGTGTATATGTTGATAAAGGTTTCTGAGACAGTTAGGTGTATCATTTTTGGCTGCTGGCAGCCAAACTAAATCAGATTAATCAGAAATTTAAAGAATGAAATAAGGTTAATCGGCCTGATCCACACAAATCAGAATGAAGTCAGGTGGATTAAGTGAATTGCAGCAGACCAGGCCAACTGGGATGCTTCTAGATTACATTTCCAGACTGGAAATTCTTTATGAGAGGAAAGCTGAGACTTTTTAACTTAATAAAACCCTACTGGTAAGCCTAAGTATTGATATATTTCAAACAGTTTTGTATTTATTTTCCCACACAGTTAAGAAATTTATAGTTGCTCTGGATTTGCATTTTGCTATATAACACAGCTTTCCAGTTGTCACATCAGCACAAAAGAAGCACAAGGAGAGAGATCAGGGTACACGGTGATGATGTGCTTAATGCTGGGTGGGGGTGGAGAAGTAATAAGGCCTTCCTTCTTTCCTTCCTTCCTTCCTTCCTTCCTTCCTTCCTTCCTTCCCATTTCCTTCTTTAAAAAAATGGTAAATGTGTCACTGTATTGAGAAAGAACCAAACCCCTAAATGGCAAAAGTGGATGATGTGAAGAAGCAGATTTGGAGTGGATCGTAGAGGTAACATATGTTAGTAGTCAAGGGTTGCGAAGTGTTGGCCAAGACACTCCTCACTGTGTATACAAAATAGGGCTTCCTAGCTCTCTTTAGGAAATCTCAAACTTTTAATAAATTCAGCATCAAACTTGATCTTTGCCAGACTCCTACAAATGCCACACGAATCTCTTTAATTTACCCACTCATTTATTCATTCATTCAAAAGGCTTGAGTATCTTCTTTGTGCAAAGTTAGCTATCAGGTGTGTGAGAAGTGGGTAGGCAAGACAAAATACATATCTATATGTGTTAGATATGATCCTAGATTTTCAGATACCTATAACCATAGCACAATGCATAGAGACAATAATTATTTCAAAAAATAAGAATGGCAGACATCTATGGACTTGAGTTGTCAGTAAAATCCTTGAAGTAAGAACTAGCAATTCAACTGGTTTTCTCAAAGACAGTAAGAACTACTTCCATTAGAATCACTGTGAACTATTCCTGAGCACTGAAGACAATAATACTGAGCAACCCTGGTAGAGAAGAAGAGGAGGGAGAAACCAATTTGCCAGGCAATACCATCACAATAATTCTTTTTGAAAAGTGATAATAGAAGAATCCATTCATCATATCTGAAAGCCACCTAATTTACAGTAAGTAATCAATATTTGTATTAGTCACCTCTAACAATTTACCTGTCTAAACAATGTCCCTTGATTATGGATTAAATTAAATGCCTATTTCTAATGACAAAATAGCATTATTTGGGGCAACTGAATACATATATTTTTACTATTGCAAAAGCTTTTGATTACACCTTTTCATCCTGTGTCTCTGAAGCCGTACTTTGTTTGAGTAGAACCCTTCTATGGGTGGGTCTTAGGCAAAGTATTTTGATAAGGTCTCCAGGTGGTTTCAATGTCTCTTTCTAATTGAGAGCCACTGTTATGGAAGGGCCCTTCCACCTCTTGCTTTAAAGTCTAAACACATTTAATCCACCCCATAAGTCTGTTCCTTATGTTTCTCCATCCTGCCTACTTAATTTTTCACCCACAAAACAGCAACAATAACCCTTACAGTTAATGTGGCATAACATTTTACCATTATAGGTTTCCATGAAGATGGATTTTCCCTAAGAATAACATGGGCTTTTTTTCACTTCTTTATTCATCTTGCTAATAGGGAATAGAGTGCCTTGGAGAGCAATTTAGACATGTTTGACATCACTCTGTTCTTCCTTCACTTAAGAGGATGTCTCCAAGAGTGCTTCATGGATTAAGTCTCACCAGGGTAGGCCCATTATATTTTATATATATGTATATACATATATATACACATATATATATAATCTGGCATGTAATACTAATAGCTCATAATGTTATCACTTACATTCTTGTTTGAATTGGCCATGCATAAACTGATCAGAGGCAAAATCAGTTGCCATTTCACTCTCACATTCTATAAAGGAGGCTACTATCCTGTCCACAGGATGTACATTATCAATTCCTCATTGAGGTATTTAAAAAATTCTTTCTCCTTAACAGTCATTATAAGAAAGGAAGAGAACTGGTGATGGGAACAATAAATAAATAAATAATTTACCCACACTAGAGCAAATTCACATAATTTGAGTGAGTCACAAACTGCATTTAGGAAAGTAAAAATTATCTATGCAGCTTTTAATAAGGAGCCCCTGGGGAAGAAAGCGGATTCTCACTGAAAAGTTTTTTTAATACTAGATAATGAAGCAATGTTAACAATGTACATGACCAGAGCTCTCTGAAATTTATGCTTGGGCCCCAAATTAAAAATTGCTCCAGTGAAGGTACATGGTGTTACCCAGTCTCCTGTTCTTCTGGGAGAAAGTTAGTTTGATAGACATATTGTGTAAAGGCTATTAGATACTGATAAATCCATTTAACAAGAGGGAGAGACATAAGAAAGCCTGATGCAAGAGGGTTGCCGCAGGGAAACAAATTAGATGGAACCAGTTGCTAGGAAACAGGGCAAACTAAGTGCATTGGAGTGGTTAGATGGGGCAACTCTGAAGGACTAACAGCACTACATATCCAGTCAGAGACTAAAGCAGACCAGGTTTGTAGCCTATGTCAGAGAATAATTCAAGCTGTGAAGCTGGGCCGTGTAGATAGAGAAAAAAATCTCATTATACAAAAAATTGAGGGAAAAAAAAATCCTTATAGCCCACATGTGCAGTACATCACCAAAGTAGATCAGAGTGTGGTCCAACTTTATTTCAAAGTAATATATTTTCTCACAAGCTCCTTATAGACAGATTTATGTGTAGGAATATCTTATACCTACAGCATGAATAGAGGGAACCCTGAGTCATTGTTTAAGGGATGGAAGGTATTTTTGGGGTCATGAACTGATACACTGAATTTTCAGTTTTTATGGGAGCTTATCTATATTGTCTGGACAAAATAATTCTATGCCACCTCCTTCCTTGGATTTCAGCTTTAGTATCTCTTCTTCATTAGTGTTGACCACTCTTCTTTTCTTTTTTTTTTTTTAAGATTTTATTTATTTGACAGACAGAGATGACAAGCAGGCAGAGAGGCAGGCAGAGAGAGAGGAAGGGAAGTAGGCTCCCTGCTGAGCAGAGAGCCTGACGCGGGGCCCAATCCCAGGACCCTGGGATCATGACCCGAGCCGAAGGCAGAGTCTTTAACCCACTGAGCCACCCAGGAGCCCCTGACCCCTCTTATTTTCTGTTCAATGCATTTTGGGCATGTGATTAAAATAAGAGTTTGTAGAGAGAGACAAACCAAGAAACAGACTCTTAACTATAGAAAACAAACTGATGGTTACCAGAGGAGAGGTAGGGGGATGGGTTAAATATGTGATGGAGATTAAAGAGTTCACTTGGTGTGATGAGCACCATGTGTTGTATGGAAGTTTCAAATCACTATACGGCACACCTAAAATTAATATTACACTGTATGGTAGCTAACTAAAATTTTAATAAGAATTTTAAAAAGTAATAATAAAATAAAATATGACTCTTAAAGGTCAGTCTCCTCTTCATTTATTTATGTGCATGATATCCAGATTGGACAGTGGGTGACAGTACTGTCCAATCAATATTTGTTCAACATTTGAAAGAATGACTGAATATCTATTTTATCATTCATGTATTTTCTTTAATTTCTTTATAGTATGTTCTGATTTCCAGAAAATACTTGAGCTTTTTAAGAATACATAATATTATTTATCTCCTCCAATCAAAGAAGAAAGTCAATATGAGAAGAATAAATCTTCAATGGTTACTTATTATATTAAACTAAGTATCTATAGTCTAGTGATCCATTTGGAGGAAGGGTAAAAGTATGTGAGCAGGACATGAAATAGATATTGAAAACAGTTTAAATTTGTTATAGATTATAGTAGTACAAAACAGTAACAGCAACAATGACAAAAATAAGCACAATAATAATAAACATTCATTAAATACCCTGGCAACATTCTAAGGACAACCAGGAATACAGAAATAAACAAAACACAAGATCCTTTTCCATCGCTGAGTTTACATTCTAGTCAGGGGAGGCAGACAATAAATAATCAAACACATAGTGTTAGGTGATGATAAATGCACTAGAGAAAAGTAAAGCAGGAAAAAGGAATATGGAGCATTGGGATGTTGTAATCTTCAATAGCATAATCAGGTGAAATGGTAAGATTTGAAAGGGGCCTATATTAGGTAAGGAAGGGAGCCATGGAAAGAATTAGGCAGAGGGATCAGCAATGTCCCGAAATGGACTGTGGTTCCTGCTTGAGAAGCAGCAAGGGGGACAATATGCCTCTTACTGAGTGAACAAAAGGATAACAAGAGACAGATGTCCTATGGAGCCTCAATGGTTATAGTAACACCTATGGCTTTTCCTTTCAGTGAGGAAAGGTATTGAGAGCAGTTCATTTAAATAAAATCACTCTGGCTTTTATTTAAAAAAAAAAAAAGCCTGAAGGAAGCCAAAGAGAGAAGCAGCTAGACCAATAAAGGGACTGTAGCAATAATCTGATCTCTCTTGGATCAGGGTGTCACCCTGGAACTGATGAAAAGTGGTTAGAGCCTGGATATGTTCCATAGGTAGAAAAACTGGATTTTCTGATGGTGTAAATGTGGAGATTTTGGCCTGAACAAGGAAAGATGGCATCATCTTTGACCAAGAAAGGAACTACTGAAGTATAAGTTTCATGGTGGAGGTGTTGGGACTCCTTGAGGGATGGATTGGGATGGTGACTATGGATACTTAAAGGCTGAAAGTTTATTAGACAATTTAGTGGACATGCCCAGTAGGCAGTTGGATATACAAGTCTGAAGTTTTGGGAAAAGGTCGTGGATCTAGATATAAATTTGAGGGAAGGAATTGATTGAATTATGCCCTTGTTTATGTAAGAGGTAATGAGATCTATTAAGTAGTGAAATGGTTTGGTAGCTGCACAGGAGATTTATATTATGAAGTGGAGAAAAGACAGGATATATGGGAACAGATTTATCTAAGTGGGCAGATATGGTAAGCTGATTTTGTGGAAGTTCTCTTTTATCTGCCTTCATTTTCTTAGTGAAATATAGAACAAAGTTAATAACTAAGTGATGATGAAAGATGGGGGCTTGGGTTGTTAGACGTCTTCTATGAAACGAATTTGTCCCGTATCTAATAATCTCACCCTATGTCCCGTATTGACTTTGTTGGGGTATCTTAAATGTCCTGTAGTCAGGTTTTTTTTCAATAAATAACAAAAGTTTGGCTGTTAGAGCTATTCTTTTACCACACTAACCGGTAGTTTACACCACTTACATGGCAATGCTAGCTGAAAGTCATACCTCCACAAATAAAGATCCAGACAATGCCTTATGGTCCTCTCTGGAGGTTTGGCTGAGAGAAGGCCAAAAGGACAACTGAGAGTTAAAAGTATTTATTTTTCATATTCAGGAAAGGACAGAATTGTTCTTTGGCCCAAGTTCCAAGTTGTGAATAAATAATTACCATTAGAGATAACTTCAGGTTAGTACCAATGTTTTGAAAATGAGTCAATCAACAACAGCCCTGCTCAAGAAATTATGACTTATGAAAGTCAGCCAATCAATAATAAAACTTCAGTTTTGAAAGGCAGCCAATCAATGACAACCCCAGATTTCTAAACATTAGCCAATCATCAAGTGCTTCAGTCACTTTCTGAGTTTCTGAAAGGCAACAGGTCAATATCAGCCTTATTACAATGATCACACAAACATGGATGAAATTCCTATTATCCTCTAAATACTCTCTTCTGAAAGTTTGCCAATCTCTGAAAACAAGGTTTCCTAAAACCTTATATAACATTATCTCTGGTTTTGCTTATGGAGATGATGCCCTACAAGTACTTTCTCACTTGCAGACAAACTGAAATTTCACATTGTTTTGCATCAGATAGCTCAATACTGTTTATAAGTTTACACCACTTCAATAACTTAAAGCCTGTTTATGGTTACTTCTGAGTTGAGACTTGGAAATGACAGCAGCAATGGAGCTGCCATGAGAATATCAAATTCAAAATTTTCAAACCTTGTGATGATTTTGAGTATGTATTTTTTAAAAGTAACCCCCAAATGTCAAAACACAAATCTAATTACTGTGAAAAATTTTCTGAATAGTGGGCATTCACTAAATAAGTAAGTAGTCCTTTTGGAGGTCTTTGTGCACAATGCAATTATTCATTCAATATTGAAAGTGGTGGAAAGTCAGATGTGAACAAACATATTAACACAAGAGATGTATTCTTTTCTCAACTAGTACCAAAATAGTGATAAAATAACAAAAAAAATTTTTGTTTTAAGTAAAATTCTTATGAAGAAAAACTAACTGTAGAATTTATTATAATGACCTTCCACACTGAATATCATCAGTGAGCTCAAATGCCTTTGGAATGTACAGTTACCAAAAGCATTTTGTGATTCTAAAATTGCAAGCAAATTTTCAAGTTCTGGAATTAAATCTACCACAATAATAATTTTAAAATGGCTACATTCACTATTATAGAGATTATCAAAGACCTAATTGTTTTATCATATTACAAAATAACCATGGTGCAAATAATCACAATGCAGAAAAAAAAACTTTTTCTTTTGCTTATGTAATGCTTTTCTTATAAAAATGTCTTCCATATAAGGCTATGAGTAATAAAATTCTTTTGAGACTTCAAAAACTATAAGAAAATTTTGCAAACATTCTCTTTTTGAGTTGGGGGTAATGAAAAAAATTGTACTCCTTTGGCTCATGCACCCGAATGTTTATAGCAGCAATGTCCACAATAGCCAAACAATGGAAAGAACCTAGATGTCCATCAACAGATGAATGGATAAAGAAGATGTGGTATATATAGACAATGGAATACTATGCAGCCATCAAAAGAAATGAAATCTTGCCATTTGCGATGACGTGGATGGAACTAGAGGGTATTATGCTTAGTGAAATAAGCCAATTGGAGAAAGACAACTATCATATGATCTCCCTGATATAAGGAAGTGGAGATGCAACATGGGGGGTTTTGGGGGGCAGGAAAAGAATAAATGAAACAAGATGGGATTGGGAGGGAGACAAACCATAAGAGACTCTTAATCTCACAAAATAAACTGAGGGTTGTTGGGGGAAGGGGGGTAGGGAGAGGGTGGCAGGGTTATGGACATTGGGGAGAGTATGTGCTATGTGAGTGCTGTGAAGTGTGTAAACCTGGCGATTCACAGACCTGTACCCTTGGTGCTAATAATAGATTATATGTTTATTAAAAAATAAAAAAAATTTAAAATTGTACTCCTTTGATAGAATAAATATACAAATTTTGGTAATTGTCTGTTTAAAATGCAACAATATTTATTCAAAGTTAAAGCCAAGTGTGAATAATTCTATGGAAGTTCTACATGATGTTGCTCAGGGCATCCCATGTCCTTTCTGTTGACAATGAATGGTTCCAAGAAACTATTCTATAATTGCAGCATTCTCCCTGTCAAACTGAAATGGGTAAAGGATTTTTTAATTTTGTTGGAATTCAGTATTCTACAGTGTTCTTACATTCAAAAACCCATTGGCTTTCTTTAACAAATACAGCTGAGATCTCCAGTTTATCTGAAGCACTGAAATTAAACTTCAGTTCTCTAGACAAGGCCCCCTAAATTCTTGTTGACTTTTTAAATAATTCACTGAGTGGTTTCTACTTATTTCTTGTTCATTATTTTAATATCTCTTTAGCAATAGGATTATACAAATTGAAAGAAGAGCAAAAAGGGTTATTGAAGTACTTCATTACCTAAAGAAACCTGAGGAATGTGTTAAAGAGAAAACTGATGAAAAATTTATCCCTATGTAAGTGTCAAGGCTGTTGTAAAAAAGAAGAATATTACAATGAACAGAAAAGGAATGCCATCTTTAAATGTCTAAATATTATGGCACTTGCCATGATTACCTTTTGAAATGTTTTTCATACCTTGAAGAATTTGATTCTTTTACATGAAAATTACATGTGAAAAAAGTGGAAACATACACAATGTTGAAGAACAAGGGAATGAAAATTGAAGAAATACTCTTTCTATTCAGGGTACAGAATTTGAAAAGTCATCCGTCAAGAAATACTACTTAGTCCTGAAGAATGGTTAAGCAAGTTATGCCAGGGAAAATGGTATTATGTGTTTCAACAAATCAAATTTGAAGGGCAATTGTCAGACTTGGTAACTTTATGCCAGTACATGATTATATACTGGCTTATAGTGCTAATGTTGAGTATGTGTTCTCATGAATAAGTTTTCAGTGAACTGAAGGACAAAATATTTGGGTGTGACCACTGCAGAAGCTATGTTATGATGAAAATGGAATATGAACTGCAAGGGATTATATAAGTTCTGTGAAACAAAGAACTGTTCAGAAGAACCAAATCACAAGGACAAATATTACTTTTTTAAACAGAGATATAATTCAGATACACAATGAGTAATTTTCTAGTAAAACTATGCCCAGTGTTTCTTTTATCTCAAAGTATATTTGCATAGTTCTTAGAAATTATTCAAATTTACCTGAGCATCTTGTTTCATTTGCTAAATCTGGCAACCTCAATGAAGATGGAGATTTTGAGGAGAGATTAGAAGAAATGAATCACCTTGGACAGTGCCAGAATGAATGAAACAGGAAAATGTAGTGTGATTGACAGGCAGCATTTTAGGATCCACAGAAGTTTAAAATCACAAATTCAAAGTGAGACTAGTCAGAATGGGTATGTATTTATCTCCAATCACCTTCAGCTGTGTGAACATAGACCCAGAGTGGACAGAGAGATGTATTTAATTAGGACTATAGTTTTATGCATAACATTATTTTAATAAGCATATTTCTATTAAAAATGATCGCTATGTGATTCTAGCCTGTATTTTTAACCAACAGACTAAACTCCCTCTCAATGAGAAGTGATTATTTAAGATTAAACTCTTATTTTCCTATAAGATCAGAAATAAAAAACAAAGAAAAGTCAAACTGCATTCAATTAAAAAAAATTAGTAAACCAAGTACGCCATAAATGGTAATCTCCAACACTGAAAGATGGCTATCATCTCTCTTAGTGTGCCTCTATCTTTGCTCTTGTCCTAAAGAACATAAGGAAGGTCAGATTTATTAGGATATGGCAAAGAACAAGAAAACTGAATGATCTTTACAAGAGATAGAGATGGCATATAGCTAGAAATTAAGTATTTAGGAAATATAGTTCCCGATTTTAATCCATTCACCAAATCAATACCATAGACATATTTCTGTGATCTCACCTGCAAGTGTGATGTCATTCCCTGAAAATGTACCAATGCTGAAGAGGTACATATGATCTTCCCTAATACACCTTGCTCTTCTGAAGATGGAACAAAGCACCTACAAGCAGAAAGAATCACTGGGCCAAAAGCGTTCCCCCCAGAATACTATCTGGGGTAGTCATTTTTTTAATTCTTATGATAATAAGGTTGGAGGCTTTTGTTATTCTTTAATTTTTTGTTCTTATTTATCTGAGTTTATATTTTCCAAAGGATTTTGACTCTAAGAAATATATATTTCCCATCTAAAAATGCCTCTGTTGTATTGCAGAGACAGAAAATATTCTCTATTTTTCTACTAGTCCCATAACACAAATGCTTTTAGACATTCAATGATCTATTTCTTTAGTAAGTCTCTTTCTATTTCAGTGTTTATGCATGAGATTGATCTAATGCCCAGAAGAGAAATATCATCGTCAGCTTTTACAACATTTTCAGAAAGGCACATATGCATTTTGCTTCTCCTGTTTTATGAAGCTCTTTTTACTGCTTTCTCTTAAGAACATATTATGAAAAATCCAATTTCCCTGCAGATATGTCGGACTGTGCTGTTTCTTGAAAGCTGGAACAAAATCTGCTTTCCAGATGACTTATGCAATTTGGAACCAAATAGGTGGGTGTTCAGCTTGAGAAATTTTCATAGAATTATCATTTGCAATATTTCCACAGTCTGGAACAGGAACTCATTGATTGTTTTTAATCTGATGTACACTCAGTAATGAGGAGCCAGGCACTACTCTGAGCATAGATTTGAATAATCTTATGAATTGTTTTGTACCAAATGGTTCAGTGAACCAAAGAGAAATCTGAAGTAAATAGGGCTCTAGAATGCAGATACAGAAGAGGAAGGAAGGGTTGGATGGTCAACGGGTAAGGGGAAGTTTCCAAAGAAAAAACAGCTGTCATCTTTCTCCTCAACTCAGTTTGTTTCTATGTTTGTATATTTACTGTTTTTTAATGTAATAGTATTTGATATATAGAAAAGAACAAATGTAACATATATATAAAAACTAAAGCACAGGGATGCCTGGGTGGCTCAGTTGGTTAAGCGGCTGCCTTCGACTCAGGTCATGATCCCAGCGTCCTGGGATCGAGTCCCACATCCCGCTCCTTGCTCGGCAGGGAGCCTGCTTCTCCCTCTGCCTCTGCCTGCCACTCTGTCTGCTTGTGCTCGCTCGCTCTCTCTCTCTCTCTGACAAATAAATAAATTCAAAAAAAAAAAAAAACTAAAGCACAATCATAAAATGAATCTCCATGAATCCACTACCCAACTCAAGAAGTAAAATTTTGTAACACCATGCTACCTGTGTGCAGCTTCTTACCCACTGACTCCCCCACAAAAGCAACTACACTCTGAATGTTATTGCTATGTCTTTCTTTGTGTATCTTTACATGTTTTACTGACTCATATATCCCTTCAGAAACATTAAGTTGTCAGTGTCCCTTCTTCTTGACTTCTGTAAACACAGCAGCATACTATAAGTGGAGTTCTTAGATTGCTTATTCATACATATGGTAGCATATAAGTTTATTTCATTTATTTCCATGTGGAAAATATCTGAATGGGTGAATACATCTTTCTATTTATCCATTTTTCTGTATACTTGAAGTCTTTCTTTCTTCCTCTCTCCCTCCTTCTGTCTTTTCTTTCCATCCTTCTTTTCTACCTCTCTCTCCCTCTATCCTTCCAATCCCCTTTCTCTTCTTTACTTTCTCTCACCTTCCTCCTTTCTCTGTCTTCTCCTTCCTTCCTTTCTCTTATTTCCAGTAGTTTTGCCACACATTTTTTGAGAATTTATTTTTTTAGAGCAGTTTTGGGCTTATAGCAAAACTGAAAGGATGGTACAAATATTTCCCATGTACTCCCTTCCCCCACACATACACAGCCTCCCCTAGTACCAATATACCTCACCAGGGGGTACATTTGTTACCATCAAAGAACCTACACTGACACATCATAATCACCCAAAGTCCACAGTTTACTTTAAGGTTCATTCTTGATGTTGTACATTCTATGAATCTGGACAAATGTATAATGACATGTAGCTATCATTATAGGATCATGCAGAGTATTTTCACTGACTGAAAAACCTTCTGTGTTCTGCCAATTATCTCTCCCCACACCCCCTCAACCACATTTCTATACATATCTCTTGGCACTTGACACAGAGAAATCATCTGACATGTTTACATGTAAGTGAAATTGTTAGGTCATAGCTTATGGAAATGTTCAACCTCCTAAAATAATGCTAGTGTATACCTCCTCATGTTTATACTTTCACCAGAAATTGGTTGGTTCATCTCCTCTCTAATACTTAGATTTGTCCAACTTCTTAATTGTTGTGAGAATTATTATCTGGGGGAATAAAATCATGTCAACAGGTTTAAAATGGTAATTTGTATTTCCCTTATTGCTAATGAGGTTAAACATCTTTTCATGTGTTTATTCTCTCATCATGTTTTGTCCTCTCTGAGATGCTTGCTTGTGTCTTTTACCTAATTTTCTATTGAGTTGTGTCCTTTTCCAATTGATTTTTGAGAGTGTTAATAATCCCTTGTAAATTAAATGTATTATAAACATTTCTCAGTTTGTGTCTTGTCTTTTCACTATCTCCAGGCTGTCTTTTGTTGAAATTTTTAATTAACAAGCAGTGGAATTCATCCATTTCTTAATGTTTAGTAAGTATTTTAATGTAAGGTATCTTTCCTGAGCTCAAATTTAGAACAAAAGTAAGTATTACTCCTTATTCTCCTCTAAGGCCTCAGAGATTCTCCTTGAATTTTTAAG
The DNA here is from genome assembly GCA_004024625.1 of Mellivora capensis. Lineage (NCBI taxonomy): Eukaryota > Metazoa > Chordata > Mammalia > Carnivora > Mustelidae > Mellivora > Mellivora capensis. Next base: position 14,196 of record PISX010032556.1, read on the forward strand.
TCCTCAGCCTATCTGGAATTGACTTTTGTCTATGGTGGAAAGTAAGAATCCAATTTAAGGATCCAATTTTTTTGTGGGCAATTAATTGCTCAATCACTTTTATTGATAGTCCCTCCATTCCACAATGATCTTCAATCCCATCTTTGTAATATATCAAGTTGTAAAACACAGTCTATTTCCCAGATCTTAATTTTGTTCCATTAGTCAATATTTTCCCATTCTTGTGCCAGTTTCATATTGACTTTATCATTACAGCCTTATAATATGCCTTGATATCTAGTAGGGCACATCCCTTACTTGCCTTCCTCAGAAATTTTTTAGTTTTTTTTTCTCCACATATATTTTAGAATTAGTTTGTCAAGATTCATGAAAAGCCCTGTTGGGATTTTGGTTGAAACTGCATTGGATTCAGATAAATTGGAGGAAAATTGGTAGTTATACATGATTTTGAGCTTCCGTATCTGTAAGAATAATATCGGTCTCCATTTATTTAAGTCTTTCAGAAAAAGTTGATTGGATGTGGAGGTTCATCATCTCTCTCAATTTTGTAGCTTAGCAAAATGCTGGCTCAGCTGGCCTGAATTTGATGAAGTTCAGATCAGCACTATACTCTCCAATAGATATAAAATGCAAGCCACACATGTAAGTTAAAATTTTCTAGTAGCTGCTTTACTGAAAAAGTAAAAAGATCCAGGTGAAGTTAATTTTAATACATACCTAAAATTTATCATTTTGACATGAAAGCAATATAAGAGTTAGTAATGAGATATTTTACACCTTTTCTCCCTGTCTTCAAAATCTAGTGTGTATTTTATACCCAAAACACAACTCAATTAGGACTAAACTCAGTTTAAGTGCTCAATAGCCATATGTGACTAGTATCTATGTTACTGGACAATGTAGCTATAGAGTTCCCCATTTCTTTGATCAGGAAGTGTTACTGAATACATAATTACCTTGATGTTCCTTGACCCTTCTTTTAGCTACAAATACATAAAGCAGCAGTAGGAAAGAGTCTTCTACAAACACCCTTTTCATGAAGTACCCATTCCAGTGATTGTGCTTGAAAGAATGCTCATTTTCCTATTGTTGGATGCTGAAATCTACATATGCCTATTCAATCAAGCTTATTGATTACATTGTTCATATCACACATATTTATGAATATTTTGTCTGCTTGATCTACTAGTAATTGGGAGAGATGAACTAAAATATTAACGCTATGATAGGTAAGATATCCTGAAACATAGTTTCAGGATTTGGGTGCTGCTATAAGCATTTTCCTACAGAACCACCCTATTTGTTCATTTTGCCTCAATTCAAAGCATCCAATATCAGTTTCAGTTCCTTTTTTGTTACCTTCTTAGGAGATTTATTGGTATAGGAAATGAGGTGTTGTGTGTTTGAAATTTCCCTTACTTCAGCAAACCCAGTTGGTACTCTATTAAAAGCATGCTTTATTCCTGCTGCAAAACAAGTAGAAGGAGTTTCCTTTAGTATCAGATACCTTTCCAGGAATAAAAATCCTTTATTGGCTTTTATAAAAGCACTTTTCCTTACATTAATTTTTTTATTACCTCAAAATCTTGTAGGAAATTAATGAACATCTCTATGTTTGCATAAAAATTATTTTCTCAGTTGTCTTTTGAATTTTTTTAAATATTTTATTTATTTTTTTCACAGACAGAGATCACAAGTTTACACCACACCCAGTGCTCCATGCAATGTGTGCCCTCCAAAATACCCACCACCAGGCTCCCCCAACCTCCCACCCCCCGCCCCTTCAAAACCCTCAGGTTGTTTTTCAGAGTCCATAGTCTCTCATGGTTCATCTCCCCCCCAATTTCCCTCAACACCCTTCTCCTCTCCATCTCCCCATGTCCT